>JBBPOE010000960.1:0-10632 GCA_038091295.1 Tylopilus felleus | reverse complement strand
CGCAGAAAAAGCAGATGCCTCCGCAGCGACCCCCAGCTGTCGTTGCTGCTACACAGCCTCCGGTGGTCCATACTGTTGAGCGGCCGCCCATGATCCAGAGCCAACCCGTACAGTTACAGCAATTCGAACCCGGCTCGAACGTTTTTTCGCAAGAGCCGGTGATCAGTACGCAAGTGCTCCCCGGTCCTTTTGGTGGTCGACCGGCTGCTGGAAAGAAACCGGTCAAGAAACGGCTAGGAGGGTTCTGATTTTCGTAATTTACGCTAGATATGTAAGCAGTGAAAGCAAACGTTCGTGAGATCAGGGGAACGTGATTGATGTGGTGTGAATCAGAGCTTGAACCCAATTTGGTAACTTTGTTTCAGCGTCGTTCTAGCCCGAGTCGAAGCAAGCTGAGGTCGGTGAGCGGAGTACCCTATTTTTCCTGGCGTCCTTCTCCCTCCCGAGTCTCAGAGCTCACGAACGTAACCGTCGCTCATAGTCGACGCGCAAAGCACACGAGACTGGGCCCTCTGCAGCTGGTCCAGCCTTGATTTGAGTTCCATGGATGGAATTAGGTTCGTTCTTACCCTTTTCCACGAGCGAGATCCTGAGCTAAACGCTCATACATCTTCCAGCGCGCCCCATAATCCTTGGTTCGATCGTGCGGCGTTAAACGATGCTCTGAAACGTATGCTTCGTTGAGCTTAAACTTGCCTTCCCCAATTTGAAACCTTGGCGTATAGGGAACAAATCCGTAGTGTGCGCCCTCACGGCCAGCTTCATATCCACCATTGCTGGGTATCCGGTACGTCCACTGGCTTGTTCGGACATCAAACTGTGTCTGATCCCCACTGCCCCAGTTGGACTCGTTGAAGTCGAGGTTACAGACCACCAAGACGCGAGTTTCCGTTCCCAAACTAGCAGGGCTGGTGTATCAGGAGGAGGGCGTGAAAGGTTTCTATCGTGGGTTATGGATTCCTCTTATCACGATATCATTCGTCCGTGAGTGCATTTTGATGCATAGTAACACATCTCCCGACTGAACATCGCGAAGGTGCCGCTTCGTTTACTATATACAGTGACACGAGAGAATACTGTCGCAACCACGACTATTTCACTCGCAATAATATATCGGACGCCGCGATCGCTGGTGGTATCAGTGGTGCACTATCCGGGTCTCTGATTTCCTTCGGGAGCGCGCGTGCGTCCGCTCTCTACCCTCGACTGCTTGTACTAATACCTTCTTCATCAGCATTCGAGCTCGTCAAAGTAAAATCCATAACCGTAAACCGATAGTGGTATCCTGACACGTATTCCACCAGGTTCGCAGACAACTTGAGTACAGCATTGCTTCGAGCAAGGGGATCCACCTAGCGAAGCCGCCAGGTACTCTGGAAGCCGTTCGCGACATATACAGGGCGAACGGCTTATCTGGTCTATATATTGGTTTTCGTTTACATTTTGGTACGTGCTCTGCACGTGTACTCTTTGTCGTACTGAGCACCATGTCTCCTATCGTTCGCACAGTACGTGACACGGCTGGTACAGCATTATATTTCTTTGAATATGATGCCTTGCGTCATCTCCTCGGCCGACAACGCTCAGGGGAGCAAGGCCCAACACCTCCCTGGATACCCGTTTCTCTCATCCCCTTTGTATGTGGTTCGCTTGCCGGTGTCACTTCGTGGGCACTGATTTACCCGCTCGATGTGTGAGTTTTTTCTTGACCCCCCGGTCGATCATTTAAAGTAGTCTTATCATCCCCTCCAGGGTCAAGACTAAGGTTCAGCAACGCGCCTTATCTGGCATTCCGCCGAGAGGAGTATGGGATACTCTTCGACGGCTTGTACGGGGTACGCCAGAACTTGTTCTAATGTCGCATGCTCTCCTTATCTGCATTCCAAGGTCCAGACCCGAAAGACCCTAAACCAGTACTCGCTGGAATAGCGCGAATTTATCGAGGTCTCGGTGTGAGCGCGGTACGAAGCATCACCACGCACGGATTGTTGTGGACTTTCTTCGATATCACGTCGCATTATATCGATCACTTACCCTGATCCCATGTCCATCCGAGACCTCGCCGTACATCACTACCAGACTGGCCATCAATATTTATGGCTCGACGTCGAGCAACCCACCACCCAAGTCACCGGCATAAATTAGACCCACATTTGTATTCATAGCACCATGTCCTCGTGTCCTTAAATCTATAATCCAAGACGGAATGGGCATTTTATTAAACATGTACATAGGAAGTACCACGCCTGCAAGAATGGAAAATGGTTCAACGGTTGTTCCCCTTTGGCTAGGTATGGTACAGCGTAACCTGGGTTCCCCTATGCCACTCTGTGACAAGCGTGTTGATCGCAAAGACCTGGTTATTATGTCAATGAAGTTACAGGCAACCATAGGGTGAAACACACCAGCTGACAGAGGGGGTCGCTATGAAGCCGACGCACTGTGAGTGGAAGGAGCTCAGCGAGAAGACGCTGAACAAAGTGCAACCCAGCTTGTTCCAGAGCAAAGTTTGGTCCGAGTTCGTGCACGAAAGCATATATGACAGCCACAGCGTCTAGCCAGGGCGCCATCGTAGCAATGCACCTTACACCGCCGAGCACAGCACCGTGTCGAAGTATACCGCCCTGGAACAAGTAGCTGATCATCGTGACGACAGTCATTACTCGCATAAACAGGTTTGTGCGATCGATGGGCGATATTCCGCGACCCACGAGGGAGACGTACTATGGAAGAGTGTGAACAAGCAACCGCGGAAATTCGTCAGGACCATACCCAGCGCCAAGTCAGCTTCAGATTCTCGATACACAGGTCATTGAATGCGTCCAGAAACTCCTCTTGGGCGTGAATCAATACGCGTCCTAGGTGGTCGGCTATCCTCGAAACGAAGGTGATGATTTCAAGCGCGTACGCGTTCGGATTCTTGCAACGACATTGTAGGCGCATCCAGTGCGTACACACGGCGAGAACGAGGCCACGTATCTTGACTTGTGTCGGACTGCCGATGATCTGTAGCGTCCGTGCCACCATGGCATCGATCAGGCGTTGGGATAAGACGGTTTCCTTGAAGACGTTCGTCAAGTGGTTGTCGAGGTCCTTGAACCAACGCGGGATCCCGACCAGCGCGTCGAGATGCTCTTCGAAGGGTGCAAAGTGGCATGTGCGTAGCATCGGGAGATGAATGTCGTTCACGGGCCCATTCGTCGGTCCAGGAATCGATATGGAACCTCGTGTGGGTCGGGTTGGTGGTGCAGTATAGTGGTCCATAGACGGCTGCTCGCCTACGCTGCTGGCGGTGGGTCCTCCAAACGAGACCAGCGACTCGGGGAGGGTGCCAAAGTTAAGCTGAGTGGACATCGTCGTAGAGGGTGTAAGATGGGTAGGTGGATGGGACGCGACACATTTTTATGGCTGCTGAGATGGTCAAAGCACTGAATAGCGTGGCGGTGGTGGTCCAAGACAATGAGATGTCGATGCCGTGATCAAAGCGACTAATGATAACAAAGTGATTGTCGCCGGGGTAGCTCAGCTGGGAGAGCAACAGACTGAAGTTTCCACGATTTCTGGAGGTCCCGTGTTCAATCCACGGTCCTGGCATTTCATTTTGCGATGAGTTTTTCCACTCAAACATGCCTTAGACTAAGAAGGTCACTATTTTCATTCAGAGCAGTACAATACGTTGATAGTATCAAGTCGGTCACTGCAGGTTGCCCTGTGGCCAATGGGAATTGATCAGGCAATTGTATACTTTCCATAGTCCTTCTCCGGGTCGTATACCTAGTAGTGCATGTCCATCAGTACGACATTGATTAACTGGCGAGTCACCGGATACTCACCTCCCATCGCGACGCAGGGAAGATATGTTTGTTCCTCT
Organism: Tylopilus felleus; assembly: GCA_038091295.1. Classification (NCBI taxonomy): domain Eukaryota; kingdom Fungi; phylum Basidiomycota; class Agaricomycetes; order Boletales; family Boletaceae; genus Tylopilus; species Tylopilus felleus. Next base: position 6,761 of record JBBPOE010000960.1, on the reverse strand, counting down.
GGTGCCAACTTCGTTCCACGACTTTTCCAGCGTGTGATTCATCCTTCTCCTTAGTTGCGTCGGCAAGAAGGCGGACATCGTCATGGACATCAAAGTTAAAGAGAGGTCCTGACTTGCCCCGAGCTTTGTTGACAATGAAGTCATAAAAAGTATGATGCTATATAGACGTCAGTGTCATAGTAACTGGCACGGAGGACCCCTACCCCTGGTATTATAAGATCCTCCTTAACACGGACAATGGGTCAAGATATGATGTGATAGTCGAGAATAAGAGAAGCCGTACCTTGACATACATCAAGTTGTCAACGTTGACTCCCCTAAGCTCAGGGATCTGTTGTCGACACTTTTCCAAGAAGAAACTGATAGTATCCCCTTTCTTACACTGAAAAGGCTTGAGAAAGGCAGCTTAGACAGCTGATCCAGTGGACGTACGATCACGGATTTCCTGTGCCCGCTACCGTCCCAATATGAGTAAGTGACCTCGATTTCTTCTGCTTTGAGTTCCTCCTGCTTTCGAAGCCACTCTTGGCGCAGTCGCTCTCTTTCTCTTCTTTCTTCTTCTTCTCGCTCGCGGTCAGGGAGAAAAGACGTGTCCACATTCGGGTTTTTGCCAAACTTGCCGCGTTTCATCGCAGGCTCGCCGTTCTCCGCATCTGGAGTTTGGCGAGAGGACGCTTCCCCATCCCCTTCTTCATCATCCATGGCGAAAGATAGTGTCGACTTTGCCTTCTTGCGTTTTTTCACCTTCTTTATTTCATCTCTAAACAAATGCTCCACGTGCTATTAGCCACCCTTCCTTGTGTGTTGAACCGGCAGAGACATTGACTTACTTGAGTTCACTCGTACGCGCTGCTTCGCGCGCCTTTGCCTCCTCAAGCGCCTTCCTCCTCTGCTGGAAGTCCTCCAGGTGCACAAGACCAACAGTGTTGTTCTTGAGGGTGTCCTCCATAGAGTCATTTTGCCCGACAAACTTGCTTGCTGAAGGACGTGACTTTTCGGTTTCATTGATGAGGTTTTGTTTCTGTCGCTCGAATTCTTCGCGATTCTGGAGACGCTGTTTGATGAGATCTTCCTGGCGACGCCCTTCGGCCTTGCTGCTAGACATTCTGCTTGTGTGAACTCGGCTGGAACCTGGGGTGTGAGTCTGGATGAAAGGTGCGGAGTACCAAATTGCCGTCTTTCCTCGAGCTTACCCTCGGTCAGCGTGCACGTCAAAAGATGGTGCACGTCCTTGGAATACTTTTGCCTGACTTGCAATATGCAAGGGTACGTGTCGAGCGACGCGTAGCGTTTCCATCTCCCTGATATCCCCACCAGCAAGCGTTGACTACGTTCTACGGCGTCGGAAACAAGACAGCCCACCGACTCTGTGCGCGACTACAAATCCACGACCGCCAAAAAATACGGGATCTCACACCGACCCAGGTCACCGAACTCGCCTCTTTTCTTTCCTCCCCTTCTACCGCACCTCCACTCCGTCGTATGCCGCTCGCCCCCCCGGGGTACAAACCTCCCCCTGTCTCCACACCCATAGAGGAGATTCGGCGAAAAGCACTCGACGACGCGGTACCTGGTCCCCCAGACCCGTTGAAGAGCTTGAAGATCGAGTCGGAGGCAAAGCGACTCGTGAGGGAGAACATAACTCACCTGAGGATGATCGGAAGTTATGTGGGGAAGAGGCATGCAATGGGTTTGCCCGTCAGAGGACAGAACACCCAGTCAAACGCCAAAACGGCGAGGAAGCTCAACAGGGTCAGCCGGTTTGGCTGAACTGACTTTTTGGCATGCCATACAGTACTATATCCACATCACATCACCGAGATTGCTCGGGCGACTCGACACGCATAGAGTAACAAACCCATTACTTGCATTAGGACCTGCCCGCGTGTGCAGTCTGTCTTGCTCTAGAAATACAGGTGAGTCTAATCGTCGCCTACGGGCACTTCCTCCTCCAGGTATTTCAACAACGTGACGCGAATCTCCGTGCTTTCGTCCCCTCGTAGTACGTCTGACAGAAATTCTGCCTGCACCTGCATTTGTACCTACAGGATGGTGAGGTGCACGACGCGTCTGTTAGGAAGGAACGTCGCTACTCACCATCTCCAGAGCCCCTCTGATCACACCGCACAGTACGTTACTAAACCACAGACCGCCTTCGAGAACCTCTTCCGGCAGCTCGACAAACTCTGCCAAAGGATTCTCCTCTAGAGTGAGAACGAATGATGAACCAGCTACAGTGCCCTGTTGGCTGTTTGGTCTCGACGGAGGTGCAGTGTGTGTGACCGCTGGCGTGATATTCAGGAAAGACTTGAAACCAACCTTGATATAATTTGAACGTGAATCGAGAGCCCTATAGAAGAGGTCGAGGGGGACGCACTTTTGCCACGACCTCTCCGACTTCCCTGAAATCAGCGCACCGACCAAGAGAGCTCCTCGCTAGAAAGTCCTCTATCAACCGTATTCCTATGTTGTACCCCATTTTCTCGAGTTGCTTGTTGACCTCGGCATAATCCTCGTAGTCCTGAATCAGTTGCACGACGAGGGCGCCATATGTCAGTGCGAATAGTTCAGCGTTCTGTCGTGTGGGTTCAATTGAGGACATCCGGAAACCGTAGAGCTATGACTTACGGTTTTCTCGGTACGGCCCTTCCAAATGTCTTCACCGATGGCCTTGTACTGTTTGCTCGTCGTCGCCATCGTCGGCGATGTTTGAGCTAGACCTCTCCTTGTAACTGTGATGTGGATCACGTGCAGATTGTAGCTGCAATGTGTATGCCTGCCAGCGGCACTCCTACCATCTCATCTACGTTCTTTGACCTGAAGTTACCATGTCAAGACCAGAGCTACAAGCACCGCCAGAAATCGTATGTTGCCTCTCCTCATGCAGCCATCCTTCCCTTGACCGGTCCACCGTCAGTATTACGGTGATGCCGAGGCCAAAAAATACACCACAAAGTAAGTCATGCTCGTTTCCACCGATAAAGATCCACTCGACGGGGCCCACCAAAGCACCCGCAATCAGCAGATACAGGCAGATATGACCTACCGAGCGCTGGAGCTGCTCAATCTCCCGCCCGATCAACCTGCCTTTCTTCTTGACATTGGATGTGGGTCTGGATTATCGGGGGAGATACTCGACGAGGAAGGGTACATCTGGGCAGGCGTAGACATCGCCCCGAGCATGCTCGGTGAGTCCATCTACGAGCTAGACGCTCCACGAGTCGACAACTCGACCCCCCAAATGCAGAGGTAGCCCTGGAAAGAGAGGTAGACGGTGATCTGTTCCTGCAAGACATTGGCCAGGGATTCGGGTTCCGTCCGGGGAGTTTTGATGGTGCGATCAGGTAACGTCCGTTTCATTTTTCATGTAATTTACACACGCCCATGCGGGCTCGTTCGTGGACGGTTTCTCATCGTTGCAGTATATCCGTGCTTCAATGGTTGTTGAATGCGGAAACGTCCCATCCGGCGTCGTCGCCACCACACCGTCTGAACCGGTTCTTCACGACGCTCTACTCTGCGCTTCGTAACCCTTCACGGGCCGTGCTGCAGTTCTACCCGTCATCGGACGACCAGATACAGCTCATCACTTCGATAGCACAAAAAGCAGGCTTCGGTGGTGGTCTCATCGTCGATTATCCGAATTCGAAAAAAGCGAAAAAGGTGTTCCTGTGTTTGTTCGTCGGTAGTGGGGGAGGTGGACCGCAACAGCAGTTGCCAAAGGGTCTGGAGACAGAGGACGAGCATGCACCGTTCGAAAGGAGAAGACAAAAGGAAAGGAACCGCAATCGTAGTGGGAAGCGAAAGCCTCTGAAGGACAGAGATTGGATATTAAAAAAGAAAGAAGTGAGTCCTTCAGTCTCTTCGCCGCTTCCTAGTGCTGAATTACCCTGTCTCACAGCTATATCGTCAGAGGGGGAAAGAGGGTGTTCCTCGAGACTCAAAATATACTGGGCGGAAGCGCAGGCATGTTTTCTGATTTCTTGTCCATTTTTCTCTACATCGAGAGTACATGTGGACGTGCGCATACTATATACCAGTTGCTTGTCATGTCCGTCTGTCGACGAAGAGCTCGCGACACCCTTCCACGGCTTGCTTGGCACCGCTGCGGATGAATAGACCCTGGAGAGCAGCCATACTTATCCGGCGCCCATTACACAGCTCCGCCGCCGTAAGTTCCTCCAGTTGCTGTCCCATGCGATCGATATCTTCTGTGTTCTTCTCGTCACTTTCGCCGTAAAAACTGGTAAATAGTGTCTTTGCTTGTGTCGGCGAAGCGTCATCAACCAGCACACTGAGGTCGACGCGACCGGGTCGTACGAGCGCTGGGTCGAGTTTCTCCAAGTGATTCGTTGTCATGAATATGATTCGCTCCTCTCCTGATGCGACTCCATCCAGTGCATTGAGAAAGCCCGAGAATGTGACCGAGGATTGATACCTACCAAGCGGTCTACATGTGTCATCTGTGATAATGAGAAAGACTCACCCGTCGTCGCTTGTTTGTACCCGCTTGTTGAAAGCAGCATCCACATCTTCAATGAGAATGAAACTGCGTTCCGGAGCGTTGGACAGAAGGTGGATCAGCTTATCATCGGCAAGGCCACGTTCAGAGAGGTTCAAAATGCAAATGTCATATGATAGTGAACCAGCAAGTGCCTGAATGAACGAAGTCTTTCCCGATCCCGGAGGCCCGTGAAGAAGGTATCCACGTCGGTACGGTATACCTGAGTACCGGCTTCAATACTGGCAACTTGGAAAAAGGATCAATACTTGCCTCGATCAGCGTACCACTGTCGTCGCCCCAAGAAGGCACGAATGTCACATTCAACTTTCTCACTCACGCCCGTGTCTAGTACAACACTGTGCAGCGGACGTTTTCTCCTGGGCTGACCGAACTGCTTCCACTCGATTCCCCATGCAGTTCGAACGACGAGTTTACCTTCTTGACCTTTCAGCGCAAGATCCCGAGCTTCCGTAAGGAGTTGTGGAAAGAGGCGTCTATCCTGGGATAGCGTCGTCAATGTGACCGTCTCCCATGGAGTACCAGACATGAGTTGCATGGAGCGCGTTTCACGTTCTCGTTTCATCTTCAAAGTCATGATCCAACCGGTTTACTCTCCAAGAAAGGACCAATGACCGACCTGCATCCATGCACCGCGGTACTTGAACCAATGGATCCCGGGTCCCGCAATGAGCCTGAATAGTGCCGAGGAGCTTCCGTTGCTCCTCTGTTCAAACGCCGTCTCCACACTCAATTGGTGACTACGCAGCCAAGCATGCGCAGCGCGATTCTGTGACGAGGCGCTGGCGTTGTGGGCCATCCACGCAAGAAACCATTCATATGCGCGGTCTTTGTTATTCATCTCGAGGGAAACGAGCATGCGGCGGCGAAGCGCAGTCGACCCTAGGACGAGGCCCTGACGCAGCGCCGTTAGCCCCACGCCAACTCCCTATGAACGGATTCATGTGAATGAATGTGTAGAGGCATGCCGCGGATGTGACGATTACCATGAGCCCGAAACCGGCTTGGAAATAAGGGCTACACTTTTTTCGAGTTTGTGAGTTCGGGTTCGTCCGCCAAAAAAAAGCGCACGACGCACTTGTCACCGAATATGCTCGTAAGCAAAGAGGCGCCTTGTGTGGTTTCCTGCGTCGGTACAGGAATGGGCAGCGGGGCGGGTTGTTGGTCAGACATGGTGGTCAGAACAAGACTCCGTGGCAAAACGGGAAAAGTGCTTCCGGTTATGTAGGCTAATTTAGTAGTTGCTAGCGCGTCTCAATCGCGTCGTTGGCTTTTTTCCCTTTGTGCCACGGTCGCCAGCCATGGTCCAGCAGTCCGCCGTCAGTGAAGCTTATGCACTTCTTGGGCTCGAGCAGGTAGGCAAAAACTTGGAGATCACCGTCGGTCCGAGCGTCGCAGCGCGCTAACGAAACCCACTCATAGGGGGCGTCGATGGACCAAGTCCGATCGGCGTACAAACAGGTGGGTGTCTCGCACCCGCTCCAGCTTGTTTACCGAGAGAATCACACAGTTGGCCCTACGTACCCACCCAGACAAGAATCAAGGCAACGCGGAGGCTACCGCGCAGTTCCAGCAGATTAGCGAAGCGTACACCGTGCTTCAGAAACATCACACACCATCTGAGCCACTCCCCTATTGTCCGTGCGGCTTCGCGCACGACGACGACTTTGACTACGACGATTATTTCGATGATGACGACGACGATGGCTACTTTTACTACGACCCAGATTACGATTCCGAAGAGGCACGTCTGAGGTTCTTCAGGTAGGTATATTTTTATACCTCTTCAGGGCTCACCCCACAACTTTTCCATCAGGTTTCTCTTCGAAGAGGTATTCAACGGTCGCACTGGGCGCGGTTACGCTCATACACGTATGCCCGCCATGTCCTGTCACGCTTATCTTGACTAACTTTTCATGCCAACTACCACTCGTAGACGATCCCCACCGTCGTTATCCTCGGAGAGCCCCTGAGACTCTGGAAGAATACGAAGCTCGCCTAAAACATATGAGAGAAGAGAGGGAGCAGGCAGAAGCTCGCAGGGCCCAACAAAAGGCGGAACGCAAGGCATTCGAAGCTCAGATGCGTGAAAATGGTGCGCCAGAAGCGTTTCCAGTGTCACATGAAGTGCTTATCGACCAAATCAGAACGTAAGGAGGCAGAGGAACGGCAGAGAGCAAAAGCGGCTTCCAGGAAAGTAGAGGCCGAAAACCAGCGTAAAAAGGCCGCCGAGGCGGCA
>JBBPOE010000959.1:0-10639 GCA_038091295.1 Tylopilus felleus | reverse complement strand
ATGTTACTATTGGGTTAGCTGCCCTAGAAATGCCATGTTCCTGTTGATTGGCTCTGCTTGCTGTATGAGCATAGAAGTTATCATGGCATTTATTTATTTTTCCAGCTTGATGATCTATTTAGACCTCTCTATGTGCTCAGTGTCTTCTCTTTAGTGTCTTTACAGTATATGTGGCTTGTGTACTGGACTTTCTATTGAAGTATCTTAGCAAAAGCTTAGCTATGTATACAGTATATGTATATCTTGAGTTCAAGAAGATACATGTAAATTGCTGCATAGATACCCTTGATGATATTTTTTCTTTCTACTTTGCTTCATAAGAAATGATTCCATTCTAAAATCTGTGAGATTCTGTACATCTCTGAGGAGATTGAAGCATATACATACCATTTCAACATCATTGTGACTGGCAAAACTCATGCTTGTTCCCATTTCAAAGCATTCAGTATTATTGTCAAGTGGTATATCATCAAAATAGGATTTTCTTGCAATCAAGCTTGATATGCCAAATGTTAAGCTGTTATAACCAACCAAACAAAGGCAATGGACTAACTTAGCCATTAGGCAAGTTGCATAAACTATTAAAGTTTAATAGTTGGTCAAAATAAGCAAAGTAAAGTCTGCAATGAATGGTAACTTGAATGCACTCACTGCCACCAAGAGGAAAGGTCATGAGCAGATGTCTGGGGTCAAACTGGGCTGCTGTCCACTTTGACATTTCTTAATTAATCAAACTTTTCAAGTCTTTTCAAGTAAATGCCTACAAGTGCAGCTGTAATTCCAGTAACCAGACTGGCCATAATTATGCATGAGCATTGGAAGTACTTTGAGATCAATGCATACCCAGTTATCAACCCAGTCTGAATACAAAACTTTGTAAGTTTTGCAACTACCAAAGTCAACCTGCATATTGACAATATCAACAAGTTAGCAATCCTTCTCTACCATACTCCAATCTGGCAATACTAACCTTGTGGACACAAAAGGACTACCTTTTTTCAGGATGTAGTACATTGATCCAGCTATTGAAATATCCATAAAAATAGAGAGCCCCAGCCAAACAGGATATGACCACTAATAAAATCAATAAATACAAAAATTGTTGGCAAAGATGAAACTCACAAATGAGACCACAAGTTTAAACTCTTTATAAATGGAGGATGTGCTGATAGATGATACATAGGAATAGATATTCCAATGTGTTCAGAATAAATCACCTACAAAGATAGTATAGAGAGGGTTCCAAAGGCTGATTTGAAAATCAGTATAGCTTGATCAGTATAGCTTGTTGATTCAGTGATGTATGACTTTACCTCCTTCAAGGGCTAGTATGATGCACTAACATACTGTAGGTTGGCAATATTCACCAGAAATTGACAGATGTGGACATACAAGCATCATTGAGATCTTGTGAACTTCATTAGTTTCTACTGGAGATATTTTGAATCCTCATTTTTCTAGAATAATAAGTTTTACTACTCACAGATATAGATGCGACTGATAAAGTATCCATGGACAAGACACTCAGTTGCCACCTAAATTTCACAGGTGAGCCACTATGCAAAAGTCTGAAGTCACCTGCATTACAGATGTTGCAACATAGACTGCCCATTCCCTGTCCACAGTATTCAAGGATTACCATAAACTCTCGTAGAAAAATCATATACATACCATAAATATTCCTTGAACAACTCCACGGATAGCGCAGAATCATGACCATGGGCAATAGCAGTCACGTGACATGCTAGTGCACTGACTCGGATTGTTGATTAGATGGACCGTAGCTTAAGCATCAGTTCACTTACAATTCCAAAGCTTGTACCGTCCTAATCTTGATCAGCTGATAGGCTTCAGCCACTGATAGCTGCAGACTAACCACATGAATATGACCTATAGTAATAAATGTCAATGTCAATGCTCTGAGCTCTCTACGTGTCTTGAAAGTACCCACAAGACCTTTAATCCAAGGAGAATCACGATTATGAATGCCTTTCCAGAAGTATCGCCCAACTTGGCCCGTTAGTATCATAAAGACACTGGCGCAGAGATTAAATTGGTGGTTGAAACAATACGGGATATGAGACTCACATGGACGTTAGTGATAGACCCGCAAACACAGCGGAGAGACGGTGCTCTAATTGTCGCCCTGTGAACTCGATTGATAGCAGTACAGTCTGATCTTCAGACATGATGATTGCTGTTGAAAGGGTGAGAGGCTTCGCCAGCGTCAAGAGATGGGGGGAACTTTGGTTTATATATCCGTAGATGCCGCCCGGGCACAGAAGGCCGCGTATTCCATAGAACAGTCAGTAACTTTTCGGTGCACGGTGTTTGATCGGATGGATTCATCATATCGTCGGAGTGGCGCGCTCCACCGGTTCGGATGAGCGAATTCCCGTGACTGTGACACAGGCTAGACTCAACCAACTCACACTCAGCCTCAGCTTGACCACGAGTCACGACGTTGCTGTCAACCTATCACCTCCAGAGACCAAAGAATACAGCAGCTCCTATTCAAACCCATAATGCCTCCAAAGAAGCAAAATGCGCCATCATCTTCCAAGGTGAAGGAGGACAAGGTAATCTCATCACTCGCTGTCCGCATCTTCGACTAACTAATCAAGGCGCCTCGCGAAGACCTTTGGCATGAAGAATGTGGGTAAACTCCTGCCCACGAATCGACTGATCATGATGTTGAAGGGTGTGCTTCCGTAGAAAAACAAATCGGCCAAGGTCCAGAGAGAAGTGCAACAGCTCCAGGCGCAGGCAGCCATGGCAGGGAAATCCAGGGAGGCTATCGCGAAGGAGAAAGAAAAAGAACTACGAGCTAAGGCCAAGGTCGAGGAAGAGAAGCGCAAGAAGGAAGAAGCTGCCTTGTTCAAGCCCGTACAGACGCAGAAGGTCCCCTTCGGTGTTGATCCCAAGACCATCCTCTGCGCGTTCTACAAGGCAGGGAACTGTGAAAAGGGTAACAAGTGCAAATTTAGCCATGACCTTGATGTGGGCCGGAAGGTTGAGAAGAAGAACCTCTACCAAGATAATCGGGAGGAGAAGATGCAGGGTTAGTGAGGATATGTCTATCCCCATCATCCGTACTAACGCACCTCGAAACGAATGCTACAGACACAATGGATAATTGGGATGAGGCCAAATTGCGAAGTGTAGTGTTGTCGAAGCACGGTAATCCGCGAACAACTACAGACGTGCGTGATAATGTCCTTCAGTACGCCTCGCTCATGCACGCGTGTAGATTGTTTGCAAATACTTCATCGAGGCCATCGAGACGAATAAGTAAGTAGTCTTTCTCAGCACGCACGGTACCCTGAAATCCTATCTTTACAGATTTGGCTGGTTCTGGGAATGTCCGAACGGTGGAGAGAAGTGCCAGTATCGGCACGCACTACCTCCCGGCTTCGTCCTGAAGTCTGAAAAAAAGGCCGCGGAGGAGGCTGCAAAAGCAAACGTGATATCGCTCGAGGTGTTCCTAGAGACAGAGGTAGACTTCTACAGCACCAGGAGATCCAAGAATCTCATTCTATTTCAGCGACACAAACTGGGTGCCAATCTCACTCCAGTTACACTCGAAACTTTTGCGATCTGGAAGAAGACACGAATGGACAAGAAGGAGGCGGAAGCAGACGCGTTGCGCAAAACCAAGGAGGTACAACATGCAGCCGGCAAGATCACTGGAATGAGCGGTAGAGACTTGGTAAGTCCCGATTCGGGTTTCGATGGCTGCGTTGACCTGGGGATCAGTTCCAATACAACCCAGAGTGGTTCGAAGATCAAGACGATGGAGATGAGTCGGACGACTTCGATCTCACTAAATACAGACGCGATGAAGAGGAATTATACGCGGAGCTTCGGCAGACGGAGCAAGATATCAGTAATGTGCATTTATATGAAGACGACGATGCGGACGAGGACAACGAAGGAGCCGGGTCTTGAACAGTTGACGAGCTCGCCCTTTTTTTTACTCATTTTCTGCGTGCAATCACCTCCCACGCTTGTCGTCCACACTCCAACCAGATGATGTACTTATGTACTCATTACCCGACTGTGGTCGCCCAGTAGTTTCGTAATGTTTCCGTGTGACCGCCGCTCTTCAACGTTCAACAACTCCAAGTCTTCCAGCCGTGACGATTCATTTGACTGTTGCCTCGTTACTTCGTCTTTCTCCATATCTTTCCAGCACGAACACCAGGATCGTATCATTTGCACATAATACTCTAAGCCATGTCCCGCGTGCACAGACCGACGGTCAAAACCACGTTGGTTCCTCCATCTTCTCGTTCTCGAGCAGCGTCCCCGTCCAAGCCATCTGCTAGTGCAGTAGCGTCGCCCTCGACTCCTCGCGTCCGTACCAAGTCAGTCCCGAAGTCACCTTCCAAGTTGATCCGTCGAGCTCCGCCCGAAGAAGAGGTCCCAACTCCCAAAGTACCGCTTAACATCAAGGAAGCCATCGCACTCAAACGTGCAGAGGCGAAAAAGACTTCTGTCGGACAACCTGTTAGCGGAGGCGTTGGCCTCGACAACTTCGACACCTTGGAGGACGCTATTCCAGACCCCAGCCCGACCAAGAAAGAGGTAGACGAAAATGCTGATCTCGGTCGGTTGTCCGTGAAAGAAGCCATCGAACGTGCCCGCAGTACAGGTCTGGACGTCAGTTCTCCCTTGCACCCGGAAAGCTCACCTGACAAGATTTATATGATAGGTTCAATCAACCTTTCTTCACGTTCATTGCCATGCCTACCGTCTGCCCTGTTTGAGATCCACTTGGGAGTAAAGCCTGACGCGCTGAAGTCAGTTCCTCAGGAACCCCCGATAGGATCCTCAGAGGCTCCAGGAAAACGACCCGGACAACGTGGAGGACCCGCATGGTTTGAAGCACAGGACCTACAAGTGCTGAAAGCATGGAACAATGAAATCGTCGAGATCCAACACGAGATCTCACTCTTTGGGTCACTCAAGTCCGTCGACGTATGTCCGCTTTCCTCGTTATCAGTATATCTTACTGAGGACCACAAAAGCTGCATCAAAACAAGATCTGCGCTCTACCAGACACCTTCGCTGACCTGACAGCGCTTACTAGCCTAGATCTTTCACATAACTCGTTAAAATCGGTTCCTATTAATATTTTCGCACTCCCTACACTCTCCATCCTAAATCTCTCGCATAATGCCCTTGTCGCTTTGCCATTCGGTGAACCGTTTTCAGGCTCCTCTCGCCGATCGCGAAGAGACGCTTATAGCACCGGAGGATTCTTTGGCCCAGTGATCACTCGCGCTAATGAACCCTTGCCACGCCTTCTGACGCTAGACGTCTCTTTCAACAAGCTGACCGCTGCCACCATCGACCACAAGAACCTCCCCTCCGGCTTATCCAAGCTAGACTGTTCCTCGAATCCTATCGCATCAGGGAACTCGGATTCTTCGGCCCTCATACGTGCGTTCGGGGGCCTTAGTCTACTAAAAGAACTCCGCCTGGCTCATGCGGAAATCGGTGACGATGCCTTCCCGTCTGCTCTCCTCACCGACGATGCTTCTCGGAGTTTTTCTTCATTGCGCATCCTTGATCTTGAAGAAACAAGTGCAAGCGCTGAAGCTGTAGCGTCAGCATTTTTTGGCCTAAAGCAGTCCATCGTGTTTGATGTGACCGCAGATGAACCACGAGAAGGCACTCTTAGGATAACTGTAGGGAAGAAGGTTCTGAAGGAAGCTTGGGAGATTGAAGCCGAGCGCAGGGTGAGACACAGGACTGGAAAGTCCCTGACAGATGGAGGTCTCACACCAAGCACCATGGATCGTCAGTCACACGAAGTCCCAACGAAGGAAGCATGGGAGATCGAAGCAGAGCAGGGCTTACTGACAGAGGGCGGTCGGAGACGTGCAAGAGCGGCCGCGGCAGCAGCAACCGAATCTTCGGTTACTCCAACGAACGCCCCGTCCTCGGAAGGAAAACAAAGTTTGATCATCGGTATCGGTCATCCAAGCTCACCCCCGCCGCAAGGTGCCCCATCACCATCATTCAATCTGAGCAACCCTCAGTACTACCACGCGGCTGCCCAGACGCTCACCCTCCCGCCTTCAGCGCCCCCTCCGAGATCGCATGCAAGGTCTTTTTCTCTCGCTACGTCTGCCTTCAATGGACACGCTACCCCAGGAAAAACCGATATTGCCTTGCCTACACCAAGTCTTCCCATCGCGGCAATATCACCTCAGTCCTTCGCACAATCGCTCAAGATCCTCATATCCAGCAATCGGAAGCTAGACCTATCCGTCTCTTTACCTTCTTGTCAACCTGAGTTGGATGCAGGGCTGATACCAACCCTCGAAGAGCTGGTCTTGGATGGATGCGGTTTGGGCGATAACGTCACGGTGACGCGCCAGGTCGAGGGCAGCGCCTCCCCGATCAAATCGAGCGAGCCCCTTTTGCCATTGCTTACACGGCTATTCCCTAACCTGAGGACGTTGGATGTCTCATATAACGGGCTGACATCCGCCGCATTGCACAAGGACGTTTTGGTCGCCCTCATCATGGCATCGGCTCAGGTTGGCGCTAGTCGTACAGGACTGAGGCACCTCCGACTTCGAGGAAACCACATCATGACGCTCGATGGCTTCCAGGAAATGGCGGGGATTTTCAAGGGTCACCGCTCTGATCCTGACTGGAGGCTCGAAGAATTAGACTTGAGAGACAATGAAATCTCCAAGCTGCCGCCAGAACTCGGCTTGTTGCCGCTGGACGTCTTCCTGGTAGATGGGAACGTGTAAGTTTCTTGTCGCTCTATAGGTGCCCGTCACGAGCTTATCATTCCTTCCTTCCAAAGTTTCCGAATTCCTCAAAGGAGAATCTGGGAGCGTGAGGGAACCAAGGGCCTACTGAGTTGGTTGCGCGGGCGCATAGAATGAAGGACGCGATGGCGTGTCACGCTTGCTGTGCATGTGTGAAATAGCCTGTAAGCTTCAGGAAGCGTATATTCATTTGGATTTGTCAAACCTGGAGAGCTCTAAGGCGTCCGAGCAAATGCTGCCCATGTCCTTCCGATGACAGAACACCATTGAATATTCGAAACGCCCAGCGGACGACGAACCACCTGCGGGTGGTGCCTACTGTCTTGTATCATATTGACTGTTACACTAGCGGAACATGGATGCGGTCAAGGTTGACAGACCAAAACCAGACTTTCTTTCGAATTCCGAGGCTGCATCTAGATCGACTGTGAATTCCTTCAACTTGAGCGACGAGGTACGCGGTTCGCCGGCTCGACGTGTACAATACTTGAGATACAGCTCTAACAGCGGCTTGGGATGGTAATAACATCCTCATGGTAACACAATTCACGCCGGCTGCGGCAAAGAGTGATGATATGTTGGTATCACAACGCCAGAGCGCTCCCTGGTCGAGCCCGTGGTTCGCGGGTCACCGTGATCTCTCTGCATCACTGAGCCCCATGGGGCACAACAGGGTGATTGTCATAGGCTGCTAGTTCCATTTCCACCTCCGCGACCGGGTGACGTCCTTTTGGATGTCTCAGGTCGATGGCAAGTCGTTGACCCGTAATATTGATCAGAGTGATGGGTGACCTGTGAAAATATTACTCTTTCATCGTACGCTGCACCGAAACACACGATACGAGGACTGACGAGTCTGGAAGACCGAAGAGTGGAATCTTACCGAAACGTCAGACGCTCCCTACACTCGATGTCGACGTTCATCGCTCACCCTGCGCTTTCGTGTTGTATCAAGAGTTTTACCCGATCCAAACAAGTGTGTTCGCCTAAAAGTGGATTGCTGTGGGCACGCAAGGCAGCGATATGGAACATTCTACGCCCCAAAAAGAATATAATGGCATGTTTGTAGAGAGGCTGCGAACGAAATGTGAAGTACGAGAGAATTCGGCTGTGGACTTCTGCTGCCTGAGCGTGTAGACCATCAACCCAAATAGACATGTTTCAAAGATGCATCTGCAACACGTTAAATTACAGGCCCCCGTCCGCATGGTGCGGAGAACGTACTCGACGTTCCAGATTAACCACTGAGATATGGATATGGTCTCAGCAGGGGTGTTAGTGCACAGCGTAGCGAGCCACTCACTGAGAAAGCTGCACCAAGTATACAGTATCAGCTCCGTCCCGCACTTTTCTGGGGAGGCAGGATCTAGACTGACTAGAAGTGGTTGAGCATACCACACGATCTTCGCTGCACACCTTCGCTCATATCTGATTTCACTCAGCATATACGCGAGCGCTGCGATACAAGTGGAAAAATAGAGTATGAGCATCGCCATGAGCGCGATGGTGATCTTGCGGTTACGACTGTGCAATATCCAAATTCGCAGTAGCACCAGAACTGACATCACGATTCACGGCAGGTGCCACCAAACTAAAATAACACCAACCTTGCACTGGCCACCGCCGAGACGAAGGCAAGACAAGCCTGTCAATTTGTGGATCAATCAACCGGGTGATTCACACAAAACGTATCACTCACCGCGCTCGAATGCAACAGAAGAACCCCTGTGACTTGGGAGATGGTGACTGGTTGCACGAGGAGATTCACGTAACGATTTCCGATAAACAAGTACTTCACGACCCAACGATGGACTCTCCTAAATATACGTCATCTACGAACTGGGGGTAAGAAAGGTCGTGTGTCGTACAAAGAGGGGTGAAGACCTCATCGTCAAGCGTCAACAAGTAATCCCACACAAGCAGAGAATATCTGCTGAAAGTGATTGCGCTGGGAACGAGAGGGAAGCGTTTGCAGGACAAAGACCAAGGTCGGATTCAGATGTACCGTACCAGACGCACATCTCCAGCGATCTGAGACGACGTCAAGGCAGCCATGTTGACGCAGAGAGGGACCAGGTCAAAATCGTCGCTGTGAAATTGTTCACGGATTTTATGCCATGCGCGATCGCTGCGTTCTCCAATTGATATGTCCAGGCGTGGGGATAGAATCCGACAGATATCTGAACAGTGCCAGAATCTATTTGTTGCTAGCCAAGGATGCTTTGTCGCATTGTCCTGACCAGTCAACCATGTGGCTGAACTGTCATAGGATGATTAGGCACCATGCCGTTGACCTGTGAGAACACCGAATTGATTGAAAGAGGTGGGTGGAACACAACAAAATGAGTGGGATCGTGATTTTGCGCACGTTCAAGGATCCAAGTTGTCATACTAAGATGCTCGTCAAGAGTCGGTTTCAAAAAAGGCATAAGCCTTGGCTGTGTTCATGTGAAGGACCCGGGGCTGCTGGCTAAGTTACATGTTATTCAATGCTGACTGTTAGATCAGGCCCATCAGTGGGAGTATGACACCCAAGTGCAATAATTCCTCTTGGGTGCCTTTACAACTTGGTCGTCCCTGAGAACAATGATCAGGTCCATCATATCTTGGCTGAGTGAACTTGATGGCTGGAATATATTTACCTACACCATGCGGTAGTGCATTGTGTCGTATACACGTGTGATCGAATGTCTTTCTTCTAAGAGACGGCGGTCTCGCAGGACACGCCCAGCGCACACGTCATTCGGTACACGTCATGTAATGTTCGCACGCGTAGAACCGCTTCGCCAGCTCGTCGGGATAGGCTCATGCAACAGGGCACCCCCGGCGTGGGCCCCAGCGTCGCTCAGGTTATACCTCATTGCCTACATACACATCATGAGCCTATCAGTATACATTGTGAGGCGGTGCAACACTATGTTTTAGAGTCTGGACTCTGCTGATACAGTTGACACCGTGACGCCCCGCTGGCATACCTTTGTTTAACGTACTGGAGAAGGCAAGGAGAAGGGCTTAACGAGCCTTCTGCATTTGGCGACAAAAAGAGAACCACTAAAAAGTTTTTTTCTCCTGACATCCTACTACCATCCAGGATCCTGTGACTACAGTACATGTATAATGTTCACGTAATCGCCGAGTTTGATACATACTATATCAGAGTTCTACTAGTAAAATGGTTCACCCTATGATCGCAGTCAAGCGAGACACATCTCAAATGTGTACTCCACAGGAACGCACGTCGCACGACGCCACGGATCTAAGGGCGTTCTATGGGAATTCCACAGTGCTCAGCGTCCGGGGCGCGGCAGGGCCATCATCAAAGGCTGCCAATTGGATCTCCACCTCCCTGCTAACTTCCGAGGGGCTGATGTCCCTTTGAATTCGGAGACGTCTCAGGTTAATGGCAAGCCGTTGACCAGTAATGTTGACGAGGACGATGGCTATCCTGCGGAAAAAACAACACACTCTCACTGTATTCGAGCGTACGAATGTAAAATGACTGACGAGTTTACAACATCGAAGAGTGGAGACTACAGCAATGTCAACCGTTAGAGACACTTGATATCGACTTTGATCACTTACGTCGACCCAGACGGTCCTGTTTTTTCATGCTCTATCAAGTGTCACCTTCTTCAGACAAGCCTGTTTGCTCACCATGCTACGATATTTAAAACGTTGCCAAGTATGTTCGCCTAGAAGTGGATCGCTATTGAGGATGCAAGACGGGACGACATGAATGTCTACCCACCAATAAGAATATGACGGCGTGTATGTAGAGGCCACGAACGAGATGTGGGATGCGGGAGGACTTGGACGGAAAATGTCGCCAGAGCGTAAAGACCGTC
>JBBPOE010000958.1:0-10642 GCA_038091295.1 Tylopilus felleus | reverse complement strand
ACATGAGCCACGTCCCTAAACATATGAAATAGACTAACCATCAACGGCATCCTTTTTCTTCTGTGGTACGACCCGCCCGATGATCTCGTTCACCCAGATATGGTCGTCCATCTTGACATCCTTATCTTCGGCGTCGTTGAAGACGACCTCGTACCCATCCTTTGGCTTGACGACGGTGACGAACGAAGAGCCACCGAAATGGAACATCCCAAGCTGATCACCGACGTCAACGTGCTTCGGCTTCCCCTCGGTACCGTCCTTGCTGACGGTGATGTCAATGGTGGACACCTCCATCATTCCGATCGCAACGATCGCAACAAAGGCGATGGGCGAGGACTCGTCCTGTGGCTCCATGATGATAATTCCACGGGTTGCTGCAATACTGAGCCAGGACAAGGAGCGGGACATAGCACCACGACCCTTGAGCATATCCACGTATGAGCTGCCTTCGTCGGGCAAAGTAGCATAGTAGGTGCCAGGCAGTACTGTCGTAGCGAGGACCGTACCCTTGATGGGGCTGTGCCAGCGATGATAGTCGGTAGTGATGAGCACCCCCTGGAATACCGATCCGCCAACGAATTTGGGCGCCCACGCCGACAGGCTCTCCTTGGTATCACCTCCAAACATGTCGTATAGGGAGTAGTTCTGACCCTTGAGCCAGAAGGTGTCGTCCAGCTTGACGTTATGTTCGACGCGAAGGCTGAAAGAGTCGCAGGCACTGTAAATGGGGGTGTAGTGTTCGGGGACTTTGATGGGGCGAGCGGTCTTGATATCTTTGAATTCTCTGGTGAAGAATGCATCCCACGATTTGTACTTGGCCTGTGCCTCTTCGGGCTTGACACCGAAAGTCTGTTCGAAAGATTGACCTCTAAGGCCCTGCTGTAACTTCTCCAAACCGCATTTGCCAAACCAGCCGCTCTCACTTGTGTCGAGCGTAGAGTTGGAACCGGAATTCTCGTCCTTGAGGTAATCGCCCCACCCATCCAACAGCTTCTTCATCGCAACGTTGAATGCCTTCTTGCGGAACAAGTCGTACGCCGCACTAGTGTTGCTGAACAGATCAAGGATAAGGTAAATGGGCAAGTTGACCGGCTCGCCAGTCTCTTTTCCGTCCTTATGCTTGGCAATGTAGACCCCAGGAGGGCTAGACATAGAACTGGTGAAAGCCCGGTGGAAGTGATCGAGGTCCTGCACACGGCGAGCTCCGTGGGCAGCAAGCCACTAAAGAAAAGGCCCTCAGTTTACATTGTTATGATGACGTGCATTCAGCATACTCTTTCTTCCTCTTCCTTATTGACTTGCCTGAAGATCGTATTGAAAAGCGAATACATCTCCTCGTCGTTTTTGATCGTGTCGATGAATTCGGTGATCAAATCACCAATTTTTGGCGTCGCCGCGACCGGAGCAGGAGTGCTGGAACCATTGGGAGCGTAATGCTCGACATGCCTTCGAAGGAACTCTGCGTGAACCTCGGGGGATATGGCCAACCTGCCAACGGAGGCAGAGTGTTCTGCGGAAGTAGCCATTTGGTTGGTGCTGGTGGAAAAGTGGGAGAAGGGTCACATAGCCAAGATTGATTATTTATACTAGTAGCCAGAGACTCTCTGACACTCTTCGGTTTACAAGGTCGAGGAAGCGAACATTACACGTACATACCTGCAAAATCCTAGGCCGAATTTTCAATAATTCGACCGTGACATAGAAATTAGAATATTTGTTTATACTGGTGGAGCGGAACAAACAAAACAGAGTTCGACTTTACCTTACCAGGCTATTGCGCCCGGTGTTGGACGCGACGCTGTCAGCGCAAGCACTCTCAGCACCAGACAGCCACACACCGAGCTACTACTACGCTCATTATTGACAATAATCAGTACTCCCCCAGCGCTGCATCAGAGATGAGTGCTGTATTTGCACCAAAATTCTTCGTCACTATCACTGTTCAATGTTCCAAGATTCCGAACATCGCACTCACTACCGATAGCGCCCACGATCGGGTCGGACGACATTAGTGCAACAACGTCACGCATGCCGCCCCATGATCCTGGTGTGTCCACAGCTTGCGCGAAGACTCGACGTATTGAAAGATGATGATCAGGCTCCGTCCACGCCGACAATTCGCTCGTTGGGTATTGCGATCCGGAACTGGTAACCGTGACATTGACTTTCACTGGAGCGAAACGTGATTGCAATATCTTCACTTCCAAAGCACCTGCGGAGTGGGGTCGCGACGTGCCTCTACAGATATCCATTCGCCTTGGACGCGAGTGTAAGCCGAGGTAATACGAACGCCTCGCAAGTGACATTTGTGGCTCTCTGCCGTTTCAAAAGGGAGCGTATTCTTCTTGCGCAGACTCTGGGATCCGATTATTTCGAGCATCGTCGACTTCCTCCAGACGATACTTCCACGTCAACAACGCATCTGGGTGTCCCACTGCCGAGTTCTGCGTACTGCTATTACACGCTGCTGGTCCGTTTAGGAAGGGCCAGCGGAGTCTCGCCGATATCGATATCTCATCTTACACCCCCACTTTGAGTGCTAGGCTCATTCGAGCCAGGCGGACCCATTGAATTCTGCGGATGACGAGAAGCGCTTTGTTGCCGCTTTGGTCAAGCGAGTGCCCTGGCGAGAGCTTCTTCTTTTCCGTCGACCCCGAACTAGCCAACATGGGTCAATGTATCGATGGTCTTGCCACGTTCACCCACATCGAGGAAGAGGAATGCTGCATTTCTACGGTCACAGAAGAGCTTGGCAAGAATCAATGGGTTCACCTTACCTGTCACGGTATTCCGAATTGCCCACAACCATTGCAGTACGCCTTCGCTCTGCACGATGGGCGCCTCGGTCCGACGCATCATCCCGGGCCGGTGAGTTGGAGAATTCCCAATTTGCATATCTCTCCGCGGGTCACACATGCCTTGAGGCTGGGAGGCGACGGGAGTCTGGACAAGGCGATCCATCTCGCGTCAGCAAATGCAGTTCATGGAGTTTCGTTCGGTCATTGGAACGATGTGGAGCATGGGTGAGTCACGTCAGCGTTCTATAGGGATCAATGCATTCTGTATGTACAATACACCTTGGTGTCTAAATTCCATCTCCTCGTCTGCTGTCTCACTTCGCACTGCTTCGTAAATACGGGAAAAAGAGTAGCATTCTGCCTTCAAGAGGGCACCAACTGGGCAGATTCCGCACCCTTCAGGGCTGCACTGAAGGAACGTAGAAGCCAATCCTTCTCTTCCACACCCACGCTGATCCGCACTAACCCCTCCTCCAAGCCATACTGTGCTGCCCATTCCAGGTGATTATGGAAAGCAAGGAGCGTATACGGGCCTACTAGGGTGAAATTTGTTCCGATATTCGTGCCCTTGTAACAAGGTAGTGCATCGAAGAAGGTCTCCGACGCGGCAAGTGACGTGAATGTGAGGGAAAGTAGGCCGCCGTAACCGCCTTCAGGGCGTTTAGACTGTAAATAATTGCTGGGAGTCTGGTACTTTGGATAAAAGACCTCTTTGATGACGGCCGACGGTGCGCCTTCCGCAGCGGAGCGTGAGCGCAGGAGTTCACAAAGGGCTTCCGCGTTCTCGTCAATGATTCGAACGCGATGGACCAAATCGCGTGAATTTTGTTCCATGACAACAGCGTCTTCGTCAAAGTACGTGTCTTCGTATGTATCCATATGACTCTTCAACGCTGCGTAGTGGCGTCCTTTCGAATTGAAGACAAGGCTAGACGTCGTAATGAGCTGGGAGTCGAGTCCGAACGCCGAAATCCAACATACCTCCCACCCATAACATTCGCTGCACCACTGAAGATCTTCGTTAGGCTCGTAACAACGATATCTGCATATGGCAGGACCTCGACGTTGACGAAGTTCCCGACCGTGTCATCAATGATGAGTAAAAAGTCGTACGTATCTGCCAGTGCTCTAAGGCGATGCAGATCGACAGACCGTAGAAGTGGATTCGATGGAGTCTCAGTGACGAGAGCAAGGACCGGGGGCTTTGTTGGGTCGCGACTGAATTCTTCAGCGAGGAGACGTTCCAGAGCATCTATGTCCGAATCGAGTCCATGACCGAAGAAATGGACTCCTGGTCCCCAGTCTTCTAGAACTTTGATGGTATCAGCATACAAAAATCTATGGATCGGAAACGTTTAGTACTAGTACCCGATCCTACAAGCATGCTTACCCCAAACAAACGCTTTTGGCTGGAGGCCGTGCTCGGAGGCACAGCTGGTGAGCATACCAAATTGCGGCCATCCCCGTGGGGAAGAGGAACACGTCATCTTCACAGACATCCTGAACACTTCCGTTGCTAGATTCAATCTCGATATTTTGTGCGCTACCGGCAGCGTAGGGTCCCTGCGGAGCATCTTGGATGTTGCCTGTCAGGAGCCCAGCTATACGTCTGCGAAGGACGTGCTTTGCGAATGCGCCGTCGCCAAGAGGTGAATGCGGTTCTCCAGGGTAGGTGCTCTGATCCTTACTCTTCACCTCTGGAGGCAAAATGGTACTAGACGACTGACTGACTGCTCCCGGTGAGTTTGGATCTTGCTTGTCCTGGCCAGGCAAAAGGGAGAGGCAGTGCTCCGCGAACCGAGAGGAGATGCCCAGACCAACACATCTCCAGAAATCAACTCCGCTCATGAATATTGTCGCAGGATAGAGTACCAGGTGTAATTCGGCAGATTGACGTGTCTGGCCAGAAGAGACTTCGGGACAGATGGTGTACTGGGCGAGTTTGACGGATGCCAGAGTTCCTTCTTGTGCGGCTCGACCAAGCATGTACTTTCGACACTCTTCTGCGATCCGTTTGGAGGGGTATATATCACACTTGTCCCCGTTCACTGCGAACTTTTCTTCGCAGATTCGAGTAAGCTGAACGGGGTCAGGTGCGATCAAGGCAACTTTTGCTTTCAAACGTACCTTTTGAACACTGTTATGTGGATAGATCCGCGGATATGCCGTGGTCAACGCCTGCATGACACGTGCCTCGTCCTCTACCAAGCCGACATTGTCTCTCCACGTTGGGAGAGAGACGATGATGGCATGCCCGTCGGACGGTGGGATGGGATGCCCAAGGGTTTCGCTTCCACCAACATTTAACATACCGGTTGAAATACTCTCGGTAAGGAGTGGAGGGGGAGATTGCGAAGAGTCGGTAGTACCTTGCGTGTTACAACAAAGGACTTTAACCTGTGCGCTGTTCGGTTCCCAATGGAAGCCTGGTTGTTCGGTTCCCAATCGAAGTCCAAGTTGTTCGGCTCAAGTTCGGCTCCCGATCAAAAAGTCCAATATTAATGTGGTCCAGTTTTCACATGGCTGTTCTACGTACATCCAGGTAAACTTCGACGTGATTCGTCAACAACTTTGGGATTCAACAATGACAAACAACATCACTCGTCCAGTGACTATGTGCTGCCACTGGCAGGTTCTCAGGCTTCCCATCGCAAAGTAGAGCAGTTCTAGCTCTCCTTCTCTCTTCTCACTTTCTTGCCCTGTTCAGTTTCAACGTGAATTAGCAACAGCCTCTCGTGATGAAGTCTGAGTCTGAGACTCTGCAAACACCTGCTCGGCGCAGACTCGACCTGCCAGACGGTTCAGACTCGGACTCGAAACAGGAGCCACGCAGCGAGGGGAGGTCGTTCCCCTATGCGGCATCGTCTCGTTCCGGATTCGAGGTGGGGCCGAGGAAGGGGGTGCGTTCTTGAAAGCACGGTTATTCACGTTGGAGTCACTTGGTGTGGAGAGCTTGGCGGAGTTGCCCCGGGCTCAGATGACGCATGCGAGTATACCCGACGCACAGCGCTTGGAATTGGGGATAGTTTGATACGGTTGTCCGGGGCCACACTGTCTTACCCATGCGGATATCATGCTCCGGTCTCAGGAAGACCAGCATGCACGCCCTGTGGCAGAGAAGAGAACAGAGGTCCAAGGGAGCATGGATCGGACGAGGCTGACGAAGGAGAGTTGGACAAAGACATTTGGGCGCAGGATCCACTTTGACGCTACAGAGATTATGTAATCTCATCTAGTGTCTGAATCTTGTATATATGATACACGTATCATATATCTACTCTCCTATTTGTATGGCGTCCATGATGAATGACTCACTTGAGCTTTTTTTTCTGTCGCGTCGTTGGAGGGTGAACCGTGACCTGCTCCCAAGTCCGTTTGAGCGGGAGTATATTGTTTTTTTCTTTCTTTTAATTATCTATGTTTGGCGGTTTGGGGCCCGGGGGGTCTTTGCTCTTGTCGACCTTACGGTATCGCAAGTATGTACCTAATATCGCCAGTTACCTTGGCTCAAAGGACTTGAAGCAGGAGCCGAAGAGTGGCATTATGACGTGAGTTGGTGGGGGTCAGGTTACTAACAGCGAACCGAAAAAACTTTACAGCCTCTAAAAATTACTCGGTTGAGTTCTTACTACATATAAGAGTGGCATCTCCCCGTCGACCAGCTGCTCGCACTTCCACAATGTCTAATCAGGATCGCCCGCAAAATTGGAAGGCTCTCGCTCCTCCTATCCCAAACTTTGCTCACCAATCGTCTACCCTTCCGCGTCTTCCTCTCCCTCCGCTGGAGGCTACGCTTCAGAGACTCAAGGACGCCTTGCGCCCCCTTGCCCGTTCCACAGAGGAGTTTGCTTCTATATGCCGCAAGATCGACGACTTTGGGCGCGCCGACGGTCCTGGCCCCGTCCTCCAACAGATTCTCCTCCAGCGCAAGAGCGAGGCAGATAATTGGTTGGAGGAATGGTGGCAAGATCTTAGTTACCTTGGATTCAGAGCTACCGTCAGCTTCTAGTACTCTCTTCCAATTTTTTTCTCTTACATTCATCCTCCAGCTTCTCTGCCATTCTACACCTTACGGTAAGCAAAACTGCCGTTCCTTTACTCTGCTCATCATTCCTTTCTCTCTGTAGCTGGTTTTGAGCCTCAGCCAGCACATCTTCCCCAGACACCCGCCGCTCGTGCTGCCGGCCTCACTTACGCCACCATGCTATTCAGGCAACGGCTGCGTTCAGGTAAATTAGCCCCTGAAACGCTTAAAGGCGTCGAGCTCTGTATGGACCCTTATCGGTCTGTCTATCTTAACCTTCAAGTACCTCTCACCTATCCACTTGTCGTTTAACTTAGCTTCATGTTCGACTCCTGCCGTGTCCCTGGCGCACAAGGCATGGACTGGTTTGTTTCTTATACAGGTAGCCCCAATCCAGACCACGATCTCGGGCATGTCATCGTCATTCGCAAAAATCGTTTCTGGAAGCTAAAAGCTCAAGTTGGGGATACGGTAGTTGGCATGGGTGATCTAATCAGGTGAGGCATCTCTTCTGGTAATAGCCGCGTGCTTCGAGGTGCAGTCCTTGTCGTCTCTTGGAATACTTAATTCTTGTCGTTTGTCTTCGGGTAACGCTCATATCTGCACCGCAGGCAATTCCAATACATCTATGACCACACTACGGAGGAATACCCTGCAATTGGTGTGTTGAGCGCCCACGACAGAGATACATGGGCAAAGGTGTGTGCTCTTTATCAACCATTTTATTACAAGGAGCTCTCTAAAATCGGATACGAATCTAGGATCTTGCACTTCTATCCTCAGTTCCCCATAACGCGGCTATCCTTCGCGAGATCGATTCATCAGCTTTTGTGGTGTCTCTGGATGACTCGACACCACCTCCAGAGAATGATGTAGACATTTCGAGGGCCCTGTTTCATGGAACGCTCCCGGTGAGTGTTATTTGGTGTCTGAGGACTATCTTCTCTGCGCCCGAACCGCGACTCATGCGATCCCCCTTCTATTCTCAGTCACCTACGAATCCAACCGGGATCTCACGCGGCATTGACTCGCGCTATATGGATAAACCCTTCCAACTCATCGTGTTCGACAACTGTGTCGCAGGGCAGATGGGAGAACATAGTGTCATGGATGGGGCACAATATTTCCACTTATGCGACGACCTTCTGGCATTCCTAGCAGATCCCAAATCGGATTTCCAGCTATCACCTTCACCTTCTGTCATCGCAGTCCCGGAACCTCTGGATTTCGATCTGACATCCATCTCTGAAATCCAGCAGGCAATATCAAAGGCGCAATTGTTCGTCCATGATCTTGCATCCTCCAAATCCCTTTCTTTCGTCAGGATCAGTTACGGAAAAGCTGCAATCAAGGCGTTCGGCGTGGGTCCTGATGGATGGGCTCAGATGATTGTGCAGGTTGCATATGCCAGGCTCGCAGAACGTAAAAACAGTCCAGTCGAACCATGGCCTGTGTGTACAGTCGAGTCTGCTATCACCAGGACGTTCTACAAGGGACGCTCAGACAGGCTCTGGGTGGTGACCGAAGAATGCGTTGCGCTCGTGCGGGCAATGTTAGGAGATACAGGTAAGTTGACAATGTTCTTTGGTTTCAGCCATCGATAAACAAAAGATCAGCGACGAGGGACGAGAAAGTGCGACTATTGAAAACTGCAGTCAAGAAACACCAGCAGCTCGCCAAAGCAGCTGCAAGAGGCGAGGGTGTAGACAGACCTGTGTTTGGTTCGTTGCTCTTCTGTTTCTCCAGTATGTCGATTGATTTCAGATTGCTCGCTAGGTCTTGTCGTTGCCCAACCACCGTCAATGCCTGAACCAGAATTGTTCACAGACCCACTCTTTACACGCGGTGGAGAGCCGACCCTATTTACGAGTTCCCCTTTCAGCAGTCACATCAGACAGTGTGGATGGAGTGAGTACAACCACGATGGGTTTGCTGTTCCTTACCATACAGGCTTCAACGGTGTGTCCCATCTGTTGTTCTGTTTTCGTTAGCAACGTACTCACGCGAGGACGTCCTTGACTACAGATTACTTACAGTTCACAATCGTTTCTGGCAGCAAGATGCCCAACGCAGAATTTGCGGAGGAGATTCGCAAAGCAGCCTACGAATTCTATCAATTGTTTGTGTCCGGCCCGAGTGGCAGGCAAAGCGAGGAGCGAAATATCAACGTGAAACTTTGAGAGCGTCATAGCGTGCCCGAGGGTTCCGAAGGTTCTAGAGGTCTATCATTCTAGTCTTGGTATACGTGTACTAGCAAGTTTCGAGTTGAATCATGTATACGCTTACCCCGATCCTGACATAAGTGAGAATGCTTCGCAAGTGACATTTGTGGCTTTCTGCCGTTGACCAACGTCGAGACCGTTCATCCTCCGTCCTCGTTGGACTTTTGGACCCGTGCCACCTTGGGACATGGTCGAAATGTACACCACGTCAAACTGAGTCAAGGCAGGTTGCCCGACCTAGGTGTTTTGCTTTCTCTCTCTCTCTCTCTCTCGAAGGGGGAACGTGGAAGTCCAGACTGGGCGTTTGTGCCCACACTGGAGGAACTGGAGCTCCAGGACATTTCGTTTCCACACCAGTTGGGTGCGTTGCCGACGCCGAGTCGGACGTACGATGTCTACGTGACGTGCTCTCCGTTCGCACACAAGAGTCGGGAGGTCGACTCAGCTTGGCTGCTAGGTGGATCATCGGTTTGTAGGTGGTCTGTAAACTGGGCGGAATGAGTGCAGCTTCAAGGAGACGTCACGTTATTTCAATGTCGCTCACTGTTCTTTCAGTACAATTGGGCGCTCTCAGGTTCGTGAGACAAATAGCCAACAGAAAAAAGCGATTCATGTTCTGATCATCCAGCGTCATTCAAGCTCCGTGACTGAATTCTCAAAGTAACCACCTTCAAGTTCGCAACGTTAAATTCTATTCCATTCGACTCCATGTAGAACCGAAAATTCAACACTTAGACATAACAATGCCGCGAATCCGAGCTCCGCCTTCCGAGTCTCGCGCTGGTATTGGCTGGCGCTTGGGTTGGTCACGGGGAAGAAACAGTTCATAGATATCATCGGCTGCTTTCCTGATCTCCTCTGCAAATTCTGCAGTGGGCAACTCGCAGGAAGAGGTGACGGTGAACTGTAAGTAATCTATCGTCAACAACATCCTCACGTGAGTATTTTGTCGTCGAAAATGGGACGCGGAGATGGTATACCGTCGAATCCAGTCGTGTAAGAGATTCCAAATCCACCGGGTGTGGCCTCAGCCATTCCAAATACACCAACGTGACGGCTGAAAACAGAGCTCGTAAATAGCGTCATATCTCCCGAGCGCATAAACAACGGATCCGCAAACAATTCTGGGTCAGGCATGGAGGAGGGCTTGGCAGTGACAATACCTGGTGAGTGATCCGAAATCAGTCCACGTAAGGGAGGAACATGCGAACGACGGACCAAAGAGGTGCATATTCACACCTCCGCCTCTCCCGGCTGCGGAGGCAAGTTGCTGGTGTCTCTTGACCGCATCCCTGAATAGTTGCACCTTCTCGTCCCTCATCGCTGGGTCTTGTATGAACTCCGGAACGCAGGGGAGCTAGCCGTCAGAGATATTGTCCCAACTCACCAGAGTTTCCGAGCATTGCCCGCACGAACGCCACATTTTCATCCGTTACTACGTTGATCGCATCCAACCGTCCCTTGTAGAACCTGCTAGTCGTGGCAGCCTCCAATGTGGACACGGGCCATGATGCGATCGGGCCGTCTTCGCCACCAAACCGTACCGCGAGCCGTGCATATGCAACCTGCACAATCATCTGAGCCCATCCATCAGGCCC
>JBBPOE010000957.1:0-10645 GCA_038091295.1 Tylopilus felleus | reverse complement strand
TGACTTGCACAGGGCTGGGTTTGAATGTAGGTTGGCCTTCAAGGTGTTCCTTGTATGGCTTAACCCGTGAGATGTTCACTACTGGGTGAATCTTCATCGATCTCGGAAGTCGCAGTTCAATTGCGTTATCTCTGATGCACTTGGTGATGTCATAGGATCCAAGCCATCGTTCTGTGAGCTTCTTTGATGCACGAGTAATTTTAAGGTTCTCGGTGGAGAGCCAAACTTTATCACCGATCTCATAATTTGGTGCCTGCAATCTGTGTTTATCTGCTTGACGCTTCATATGCGCCTTTGCCTTTTCTATGTTCTCCTTTGTCTATTCCACAGTTTCTTCCATCTGTTTCGTCAGTTCCTCAGCTGCTGGTGGCTTTGTAGCCTTTTGCTCAAAGCCCATTTTTGGCTGATACGATCGAGTGACTTCAAACGGTGATTTCTCTGTACTAAGCTGTTTCTTGGTGTTATAGGAGAATTGTGCGAGGGGTAGTCAGCTAACCATTCGTTTTGCTTTTCCAATGTAAAGATTCGGAGGTATTGTTGTAGGTCTCGGTTAATCCTTTCCATTTGTCCGTCTGTCTGCAGATGATATGCAGCGGATAACCGGGGTTGAATTCCTAATCTCTTGCAGATATCTTTCATTACTTGCGATGCAAATTGTGGACCTCTGTCCGATACAATTCCTGTGGGAAGTCCATGATGTTTCCACACATGGTGCAAGTATAGTTTTGCGGTGTCGAGAGCGGACACACTCTTGGTGCAAGGGATGAATTCGACTTCTTTGGAGAATCGATCGACTACTACTAGGATGCTGTCGAATCCTTCAGATTTGGGGAGATCCATGATGAAGTCGGCGGATATTTCCTTCCAAGGGCCTGGTAGAGTGTCGAGCGGTTTCAACTTTCCAGGCGGAGCTTGGTTAGATCCTTTGAATCGTGCGCAGCGGTCACATCTAGATACATAGTCTTTGACCAGTGTTGGCATCCCTGGCCAGGTGTAGCTGCGTTGCATGAATTCGAGAGTTTTCTCTGTTCTGGGGTGTCCGGGAATAGGAGTATCGTGATGTAGTCGTACTATCTCCATTCGGAGATCTCGGTCTTCAGGTACATACATCTTTCCTGATCTGGTGAAGAGAATTCCATCTCGGTCTTCACAGATTCCGTGTTTCTTGCATAATGTGATGACATCCAATTCTCGGATCTGGACCGTAGCATCTTGAATGTGTTTTCTGATGTCATCAGCATCAGTGGCTATTTGTAGAGTAGTGGAGGCGATCTGTTCTGGGGGAATGACGAGAACCATCTTGTTATCGTCCTGAATTCCTATGGCATGATCTTCACGGCGAGATAGGGCATCGGGTTTACCCATTTGGGCTCCGGCCTTGTGTACCCATTTGAAATTGAATCAGGAAAGGTACTGCGCCCAGTGAGCTTGTCGGCGATTAAGATCCTGTCACTTCATAAACCACTGAAGGTTTGCGTGATCATTCCATACTTCGAACTGGAGATTAGCTCCTTCTAGGTAGTGTCTCCATTCTTCTAGACTTTGGATGATACTCAGCATCTCTTTGTCAGCAATGGGGTAATTACGTTCTTTGGGTGACATAGAGTGCGATGAGTAGGCAATGGGATGCCATTTGTCATCTATCAGAATAGATAAGACCGCGCTGGTTGCGAAGTCCAAAGCATCCGTTTCAAGGCAGAATTGCTTGTCAATACCCGGGAATGCGAGGATAGGAGCAGTGGTGAATCGTTGTTTAAGCATATCAAACGCTGTCTGTTGCGATTCTTTCCATTCAAAGGCCTGATCTTTCTTGGTCAGATCATTCAGAGGACAAGCTACTTGAGTGTAGTCCTTTATGAACCTTCGGTAGAAATTGGCTAATCCTAAGAAGCTGCGCACACCGCAAACTGTTTTCGGGATGGGCCATTCTAGTATAGCCTTAACCTTGTCATCATTCATCTTGATTCCTTCGGCAGAGACGGTCATGCCTAGGAATTCGACTTCCTTGACTCGGAAGGAGCATTTCTCTGGTTTGACGAAGAGGTCGTGTTCTTCAAGTCGTCGAAGGACTTCAAGTACGATCCTGTCATGCTCTTCCTGATTGTCGGTTTTGGTGAAGATGAGTAGGTCATCGATGTAGACCACAATGATGTCTTCCATATCAGCAAAGATCTCGTTCATCATTGCTTGGAAGGTAGCGGGTGAGTTGCATAGTCCAAAATACATTACTAGGGGCTCGAAGAAGCCTCGGTGACAGGTAAAAGCGGCTTTCCATTCATCGCCTTCCTTGATCCTGACATTGTTATATCCCCATCGGAGATCCATTTTGGTGAACAGCTTAGCTCTTTGCAGTTTTTCAGACAACTGTCGGATAAGAGGGAGCAGGTAGTTGTTCTTGACTGTGTGTTCATTCAGATAGCACCATTCGCTTCTTTCCATCCTTTTTAGGGACGAAGAACACAGGAGATGTCTGAGGAGATTTCGACGGTCTAATGTACCCTTTTCTGGTTTGATCGTCAATGAAGTCGGATACTTCTTTCTGTTCCTGCGGTGATAGGGGAATAAGTCTTCCTTTCTTGGGTAGGAAGGTGTCTTTCATGTTGATAGCATGGTCCCACGGTTTGCGGACAGGCATGCATTCAGACTCCTTCTTCGAGAAGACTTTGAGATACTTGTGGTAAGCCTTAGGGACTAGGTCCTCAGGCTTCGGGTTGGGTTTAGGAATCTCTGATCGTTCCTGTTCCCTTTTGATCACGTGAATGGTCCTAAGACCGTTTTGATTGAGCGCGTCAATGGATTGCTCAAGGGGAGACTTGCCTTGCAAGACTCTGCAAGTCCATGGACAGCAAGTCATCCTGACTTGACCAGTTTTCCAGTCAATGTCGGGATTGTGGTGCTTCAACCACGTGTATCCAAGGATCATTTGGTGCCTGCCGAGATCGGTTATCTCGGCTACTACCTTTTCTCGGTGACCCTGGAAATCAATGACTATTTCGGCGCAATGGGTGATGTCACCAGCCAAGTTACGTGTTCCATCCATGTTGTATACCGGTATGGGTTTTGACATTGGAAGTAACGGTATCTTCCTGATTCGTGCCCATCTCCAATCAATGAATACGGTGTTAGCTCCGCTATCAAGGAGTGCCTCTATTCTGCTAAAGCAACGGTTTTGCTTTACAGGTGCTATGTTGAGTTTCAATACTATGTCTCTTCGCGTGCTGCAGTTCAGTATACGTCTCGGTGGTTCTGGAGTTTCTATAGGAGTAGGGGTGTAAATGGAATTAAGCGCTGGTTTAGAGTCCCAGCCGAGCTCCGAACCAGTCGAAGACCTGTTTGACTATAAGTTAGAGGTGAAGTCGTTTTACAGATCGAGAGTCACTTTGATCACCCAGATCGATCAAAGTGTTTTGGCTTTTCCCTTGTCTTCGACATCGTGCATGTCGTAGAAAAAGGCCTTGGCTTCATCAAAGCTCATTCCTTGAATGGCGTGGGATCCCTGATCCCAAGATGTAGCGGGTTCTTCGGCAGTGGAGCGGATCTTAGATGCTTTGGAGCATCACGGCTTGTGGCCTCCTCTAGACCAATTACATTCTGTGCATCGGGTAGACGGGATCTTGCATTCTTTGGCCATGTGGCCCGGCTTTCCGCAATTGAAACAAGCGATCGGTTTCCTATTGCGATTAGGGGTTCTGGCTTTTCCTTTTCCTCTGGTGAATGCATCGATTTCTACTTTGGATTCCTCATCCAAGGCAGCGTCCAATGCACTGATGTCCATAGCATTAGGGTCTCTTTGTCGGGACGGTCCGGCGATTACGAGGAATTGGGTCAATTGTCTCTTCTGACCGATGTTCCGTACTTTGGTCAGATAGTCAGCTGGATCGGTAGGACGAGTATCTTCCTCGATGATCTTTCGGATGATGGATGAGTCGATGTTTTGCTCAATGATGTCGATCAGCTGTCCTTGATCGAACTGAGCGGCCTGACTATAGGTTTGGAACTTGATGATCCATTCATCGATCGTCATCCTTCCTTGTTTGAGTTCCCTAAGCTTCTTCCGAGCCCAATCCTTTTGATTGGCTGGTCGGAAAAATTCTTCTAGTTCTGTACACATGCATGTCCATGTGTAGGCAGTTCCGCTGTTTAGCATTTCCAGACGTGTTCTGGCAAAGCTTCCGGCCTTTGGTTCTTCTAAACGTGAGAGTACTGCGCAGACCGGTTTGTCTGTGTTGGCGGGCATGGCGAGATGGTTCTCGGCTTGCCATGCTTTGACTTTAGCCCACCATTCTTCGAACTTAGACATGGATCCGTTGAATGGTCCTGGGTTTGCAAGTAGTTTAGATATTTTGGCCGTCTGGGCCGTAGCGGTGTTCTGTGCTTGCATTGCGAGCACTTGATTGCCCATGTTATCGAGCGAGGTTAGCATATTAGCGAAGGCGGCATTCAATGCTGCTGATCCTTGTACCCAATCTTGCCCGGCAAGAGCAAGGGCATTGGCAATATCCTGTTGGAGCTGAGCGCGAGACATGATTCCTTACTTGATAGATTTCTTGAGTTTATGAGCTTTCTTCAATAGCTTTCCGTAAGCGGACTTAGGGGAATAGGGGTTACTAGATGATTTGCGCTTGGCAATAGAGTTTATGTTTTTCTGGAACCTTTCCTTATCGGACTTAGACAATTTCCGGTGTTTGCTTACGTGATCCAGATCTATTCGATGTTCGCTAGATTGGCATCAGGGGTTTTGTATCCGGAGGCGACTTCTGAAGTGTTTCCGGAGCGGGCGTCTGTCTCTTGACCTGGGGCTAGGAAGTTTCTAGGGTCGTATCGGTAATGGTAGACTGGGGCAGGGGTTCTTGGTCGTTTGGGTATAGCGTCTCTATGAATGTGGATTTCTTCTGGAATAGGAAGAACGGGGAGCGGGAGTCTTCCGAAGACTAGTCTAGGACCTGCTTGGTTAGTGCGGTTAGCAGCTGGCGGTTCAGGTGCTACGTATGCCGGCGGTGGGATGTTTTCTTGGTTTTCCTGATTTTCAAGTTCTCTCTCAATTTCCGACTGAACAACCTGATCCCTTCTATACACTTCGACGAGTTCCCTACGTACAAACTTTAGGGATACCTTGCTACTGACGGTAACGTGCAGGCTTCCTAAGGTGTTCTGATCTACGTAGAGGAGGGCACTGGTTACCAAAATGATGAGGTATACCCCGGTGCCAATGAGGGATAGGAGGAGGGGAAGGAGAATGAGAAGGGGAAGAGGTGGAGGATGAAGATGATAGTTCCAGTGAGATCCTTCTCCTCTTCGAAACGTCTCTCTCCCGTGAATCTGAGCGACGGCATCTATCTCCCTGCTGCTCAATGCCCAGGTTAATTCCCTCTCGAATAATGTCCTGGACCTCATCCGGGAGGAGTGCTCTATATAGATTGTTAGAGCTCTTGATAAAACTTGAAGTGAGGGGAGTGGAGAATCCAGACCTGAAGATTTCTTGTTCTAGTAAGTGGCAGTGGACGTATGTCCAGTCAATGGGTTCCTCAAGCGGTGAGGGCGATCAGATGGGTTCAGGGTAAAAGTTCCTGAAGTCTTGGTGGACCTGTTCTAGTTCAGGTACGTGGTAACCGGGATCCAATAGATCGACTGGTGGGAAGCGAGGTGAGATGGGTAGGGGTTCCTGCCAAACCGGTGGCGGAACATAACGGAAATCAAACTCTTCGAATTCCCACCCTTGGAAGAATTCGATCCTTCTTTCATCGACTGGAGTGTCGAAACGTGGGGCGGGTGGTAGACGCGGTGACTCGGACCTATAGGAGGGCAGTTCCTCCTGTTCTTCGAACTGTTCAAAGAAGGCATCGGCGTCGTCAGAAAAGTCTGGCCAGAGGTAGTCCTTGACGTGAGGGAACGGTGGTACCTGTGGGTATACGAGGTTGACGGATTCCTCGACTAGGTTGAGGATAACGGATTCCTCTTCTTGCTTGATCTCTCTCTCTGGTGAGGCGAATAGAGGGCCTCCTAGGATGCTATCAATGGGTGCCTGGTAAGCGTAGTCAATGACCCTGACTAAAGGTAGGCGATCCTGTTTCCGTACCGCAAACTCAAAAGCGGAGGGGAAGGCTGATCCCGATTTGCACGACACTACCCAACGGAGTTAGTGTGGCCGTTCAATCAATAGACAGCGAGATGGTTTCTCACTGGCGAAGATAAAAATGTGGGGTGGTGGATAGGGCGGATGCGAGAGGTGTTGATTGCTAGACCTTCCGCGGTATCAGTAATGAAAGTCTGGTTCAAGTGAAACAACCAAACTCACTCAAGAGCTGGCGGTTAAGCTAGAGCAAGGGGAGACCTTCGTCAGTGGCACTCAATGGCAAACTGAGAAGTAAAGGGCGAGACCTTGTGTGGCAAGAGTAAAGATGGGAAATCTCCAAGTGAACAAGACTGGGGGAAAACCAGTCGAGTGCGCTTGGTGTTACGCGTAGCGTAGAACAAGCAAGCGCGTACTCGGAATAGTAATGCGAAGACTATGAAGAGGCGAGATTTGTGCACTCAGTAGTAGCACGAAGACTAATGATGATGTCTTTATAACGAGGTCGCGCTAGAGTCGAGATCAATCCTCACTCGACAATGCGGTTGCAAGTTACTATGCGTGTTATTGCGTAGAACTAGCTTAGTGTTACATGGGAAACGACGTGGTATTTATACTACAGGAAGACGCGCACAGACCAAGAGGCACTGCGTACTAAAAGGGAAGGAAAGCATAGCAATGATGGAATGGGAAAGGTGAAGCTATACGCGTGGCTGCGGCGAGCAGTGCGAAGCTATACAAGGAATAAAAGGAAAAGATGTACCGGTTGAACGGTACTAGGAAATGTCAATGTAGTAAGTGTTACAAAAGTAAGAAGGAAGAAAGAAAAACCGTAACACTTGGGCTTTATATACTGTCTAGGGGTTTACACTTGTGTACACTAGATCTACAGATATCCTATGCTATAGTACATGAGGAGGACATGAGGAGCATAGCCTAGATAAGTGGATCATACCCTATAGGACGAGTGCGAGTCATGAGGAATACATGAGGCGAGCATGAGGCGAGATAGGGGTCATAGAGCGGAGATGAAATACATGAGGCGCCTAGATGCGAGGCTGTGCAATATGCATGGTAAAGGATCTGTCATGAGGCAAACATGAGGTGGACAGCCATAAGGCTGTGCGAGAGTCTAGACCAGGGGCGTTGCATAGGATAAGGAGTGTAGTAGTTGGTAGTGACTGTTATCGTAGTGAGGTTGGGGGTTCAATCCCCAGGTATGGCAAACAATATAGGGGCAAAGTAAAGCGAGCATAACAGACGACATGGGACTGGGCTGTACTACGAGATGAGCAGGTTTGGAAAGCTCACGGTCAGGCAGTTGAAGATACAGGCTCATTTCTCCCCCAGTCCTTTGACACAAGACCCCGCGACATCGCTGAAAAGCTACACTCGGATTACAAGACCCGTGAATTCATCATGTACATGTTTGGTATCGCTCCCGGGCTCTTACACAGCATCCTTCCCGATGTCTATTGGTACAACCTATGCAAACTCATCCGAGGTTTCCAAACTCTCTCACAGCATCAAGTCCTGCACGATGATGTACTGGAAGCATGCGTTTTGTTGGCCTTTTGGAAGCAGGAATTTGAGGAGATATATTATCAGAGGTGCAAGGATCGCCTCCATTTCATCTGTCTGTGTGTACATCAAATTCTCCATTTAGGTCCAGAGACATTTCAGAAAGGGCCGCCTATTTGTACAGCCCAGTGGATGATTGAACGCACCATTGGCAATCTCAAGTGGGAGATATGCCAAACCTCAAATTACCTACAAAACTTTGCCATGGAGGGCCTTTGACGTGCACGAGTCAATGCACTCCTTGCCGCCCTCCCAGAGCTTGATGACTTGATTTGAGGACTTCCTCTCGGCGCTGAAGACTTAGGTGATGGCTATGCCCTGCTCCAGAAGTGCAACAAGATCCCAGTCCTTCTGTCTCATGGAACTATGGGTGTGATCTCACAATTTCTCGACTCTCCTGTGCCTATCCCAAAAATATTTCGCTGGGCACGCCTTCTATTACCAAATGGACAGATTGCACGCAGTGAATGGCGAGAGAAACTCAGGATGACAGGAGATCTACGTGTATCCCGTATGGTCAAGATATGTATTCTTGCCTTCTCTGGATATCTACTAACTGAGCCCAGCTCAGTTTAAACTTGTCAGTCACACAATGTTCAGTGAAGTTGTTTTTTTCACCTGTCTTGTGGTCAATGATAACAACGGCGGGTTACGATTTGTGGACGTTGCTCTTGTCCGCTCTTTCTCCCCTCCCAATCCTGTGATCTTACAAACATCCCATCAGATGCTCCCCCATTGCCACACTATGGATGCAGTTCTGGTTGTACAAGTTCATGACATTGTGAGCGTCGTTGCAATGATTCCTCACACTCTTGGTGGGGAAGATTTTTTTTTTGCAGTTGAACAGCCCAGGCTCGTGGTCACTCATTTTATAGGTTGGGATGGTGTACTACAGGATGATGACGAGGATAATGAAGACTTAGTAGATTAGTTTATGTGAATTAAGAGTATTTCATGCTTGTTATAGAGGTAGTTTTTTTAATGTACTTAATGTATCCCAACAGCAAACAAAGCACCGGATATTTTCTAGCTACTTGTACATGGGGTGCTCACTGGCATACTAACGTACAAACGGACACATTGAATCTTGCTGCATTGAACCGCTCTTAGTATTTGTGTGCTTCATGGCTTGAGACAGGCTTCTCATACTTGGAAAAATGTTTCTTGAAATAGAATTAAGCATATATGCAGAAAGGATGATATTACTTACCTTGATGGACTATGTAGACTTGCCTCCAGTGGATAGCCTTGTTGGGAAGCTTGTTGGAGGAATGTTTGAGATGCTTGGAGGTGCAAATTTCAAGTCTTCGGCTTTGCTTTCGGATTCTGTGGGGCTATCATTGTTTGAATCTATAAGACATTCAAGAACGACACATTCATTGATTTAATATGATAAAATCACATACCTATCTCCCTCAGGCATTTCCTGTTGTTATTCAAGGTGGTTGCACTTGCACTTGTCAAGCTTGTGGCTGTGGTAGTGGTTGGCGTGTTCAAGATTGGTGCATTGGCCCGGGGGTTGGTTGTGCTGCTAGGATTGACAGCGGCTACCATTCCACTAGATAAGTTAGAAGATCATATAGTGTTGTATGTACCAATATTATTTGCCCCAATCTTGAGTCGTTCGGTTTTGATCTTGATCTTTGCTTCCTCTTGCTGGTTGTTCCTGCACACGTGTACTGTGCAAGAGGCGACTACCTCGATGGTCTACGAGCAGGATACCAGGACTGGGCTATAGAAAAAAAAGAATAGAAGATGCTCGCTATTTCTCCAGGAAATTCACTGGAGGTGTGTACAAATGTGTATGTATCTTCAGGATGTTTGAGGGGGACAGTGACTTGGGTGAATTGATCAGACGGCATGATATGATTATGGTAAAGTGATAAGATGAAATAATAAGATAACAGGAACCATTTGTGGTTTACATGTATATACCCAAGCTTTGTTTGTAGTGTGCCAAACAAGATGGGGACTAACATGATGGAGACTTAGAAAACTTTTCTCTTCAGGACTTCCACTACATCTCCTGCTCATAGTATCCTAGCCTTCTGCTTTTCATTATGACCCGAGTCCAATGTCTTTCGTCTTCACCTTCTTTAACACCCCCACCATCTACACAGCCACCACCACCTCATCTCCGCCAAATGTCTTCACAGGCACCATCTTTCCCACACAGTGTCAATACCCTGGAACAATTTACCCCAGTAAGGCACAAATTAACTTATCTGGGTTTTTTTAGTCATCACTGCATGGTGATAAGCATCCTGTCTTCACAGGCATGCCAGGTATGCCTGTGTACCCTGGTGGATTCGACTACATTCAAGAGCTGCATGTGACCCATGAAGAGAACATGCGACTCAAGGTAGAAAATGCTCAATTGACTGCCAAGCGCGATACTCTACAGTAAGTGACTTCTAATATGATCTTGCTACTGATCTATGTTTTGAGCCTTACAGTGATCTACTCAAAGAGAATGCAACGTGCTGATCGACCCTGTCCTCTCAACACCATCACGGCTGACACACCCAAAAATCAATTGGTGGACTCAACAAGATTACGATACATGGATCATGACATCCGTGGGATAAAAGGAGTCCGTGTCATGAGGGAAAGAGCCCTACCTAGAGGAAGAAGATGGTAGCTCTGTCCCTGACAATGCTATCACTGCAATCAAGGCAAGTATGTGGAGCTGCTTTGCTGAACTTGTCAACAGGAAGCACGTGCCACAAGTATGGGGAAGACTCGACAATTCAGGATGGGAACTATTTCATATGGCAATGGAGAAGTCACATCCCATTTTCAGGTTCGCGGAAAACGGGTGGAAGCTGGACAAACTCGTGCAGAACAACTATCCAGCATGGCACCTCTTTCATCTCGACGAAGGCCTCAATTGGAAGCGCAAGGACTCCATGACTCGATTGCCTCAGAAGCGAAACCCAAAAAAGCGCAAGAGTGAAGAGGACCCTACAGAACCACAGGAGCATCAAAAGCTCC
>JBBPOE010000956.1:0-10650 GCA_038091295.1 Tylopilus felleus | reverse complement strand
GTACCCAATCTTGCCCGGCAAGAGCAAGGGCGTTGGCAATATCCTGTTGAAGTTGAGCGCGAGACATGATTCCTTACTTGATAGATTTCTTGAGTTTACGAGCTTTCTTCAATAGCTTTCCGTAGGCGGACTTAGGAGAGTAGGGGTTACTAGATGATTTGCGCTTGGCAATAGAGTTTATGCTTTTCTGGAACCTTTCCTTATCGGTCTTAGACAATTTCCGATGTTTGCTTACGTGATCCAGATCTATTCGACATCGGCTAGATCGGCGTCAGGGGTTTGATATCCGGAGATGACTTCTGAAGTATTTCCGGAGCGGGCGTCTGTCTCTTGTCCTGGAGCTAGGAAGTCTCTAGCGTCGTAACAGTAATGGAAGACTGGAGCAGGAGTTCTTGGGTGTTCAGGTAAGGCGTCTCTGTTGATGCGAATTGCTTCTGGAATAGGAAGAATGGGGAGCGGGAGTCTTCCGAAGACTAGTCTAGGACCTGCTTGGTTAGTACGGTTAGCAGCTGGCGGTTCAGGTGCTACGTAAGCTGGTGGTGGAGTGTTTTCTTGGTTTTCCTGGTTTTTGAGTTCTCTCTCAATTTCAGACTGAATCGCCTGATCCCTTCTATATGTCTCGACTAGTTCCCTACATACAAACTTTATGGAAATCTTGCTACTGGTGGTAATGTGCAGGCTTCCTAAGGTGTTCTGATCTACGTAGAGGAGGGCGCTGGTAACCAAGACAATGAGGTATACCCCAGTGCCAACGAGGGATAGGAGGAGGGGAAGGAGAACGAGAAGAGGAAGAGGTGGAGGATGAAGGTGATAGTTCCGATGTGATCCTTCTCCTCTTCGAAATGTCTCTCTCCCATGAATCCGAGCGACGGTGTCTATCTCCCTGCTGCTCAATGCCCAGGTTAATTCCCTCTCGAATAATGTCCTGGACCTCGTCCGGGAGGAGTGCTCTATATGGATCGTTAGAGCTCCTGATGAAACCTGAAGTGAGGGGAGTGGAGAATCCAGACCTGAAGATTTCCTGTTCTAGTAGGCGGCGGTGGACGTATGTCTAGTCAATGGGTTCCTCAAGTGGTGAGGGCGAGCGGATGGGTTCAGGGTAGAAGTTCCTGAAGTCTTGGTGCACCTGTTCTTCTTCAGGTACGTGATAACCAGGATCCAATAGATTGACTGGAGGGAAGTGGGGCGATATTGGTAAGGGTTCCTGCCAAGCCGGTGGCGGAACGTAACGGAAATCAAATTCTTTGAATTCCCAACCTTGGAAGAATTCAATCCTTCTATCATTGACCGGAGTGTCGAAGTGCGGGGCGGGTGGTAGACATGGTGACTCGGACCTATAGGAGGGCAGTTCCTCCTGTTCTTCGAACTGTTCAAAGAAGGCATCGGCGTCGTCAGAAAAGTCTAGCCAGAGGTAGTCCTCGACGTGAGGAAACGGTGGTACCTGTGGGTATACGAGGTTGATGGATTCCTCGACTAGAGTGAGGACAATGGATTCCTCTTCTTGCTTGATCTCTCTCTTGGGTGAGGCGAACAAAGGGTCTCCTAGAATACTATCAATGGGTGCCTGGGAAGCATAGTCAATGACCCTGACTAGAGGTAGGCGATCCTGTTTCCTTACCTCAAAAGTGGAGGGGAAGGCTGATCCCGATTTGCACGACACTATCCAACGAGATTAGTGTGGCTGTTCAATCAATAGACAGTGAGACAGTTTCTCACTGGCGAAGATAAAAGTGTGGGGTGGTGGATAGGGTGGATGCGAGAGGTGTTGATTGCTAGACCTTCCGCGGTATCAGTAATGAAAGTCTTGTTCAAGTGAAACAACCAAACTCACTCAAGAGCTGCCTGTTAGGCTAGAGCAAGGGAGAGACCTTCGTCAGTGGCACTCAATGGCAAACTGAGAAGTAGAGGGCGAGACCTTGTGTGACAAGAGTGAAGATGGGAAATCTCCAAGTGAACAAGACTGGGGGAAACCAGTCAAGTGCGCTTGGGTTTATATACTGTCTAGGGATTTACACTTGTGTACACTAGATCTACAGATATCCTGTGCTACAGTACATGAGGAGACCATGAGGAGCATAGCCTAGATAAGTAGATCATACCCTATAGGACGAGTGCGAGTCATGAGGAATACATGAGACGAGCATGAGGCGAGATAGGGGTCATAGAGCGGAGATGAAATACATGAGGCGCCTAGATGCGAGGCTGTGCGATATGCATGGTGAAGGGTCTGGCATGAGGTAAACATGAGGCGGACAGCCATAAGGCTGTGCAAGAGTCTAGGCCAGGGACGTTGCATAGGATAAGAAGTGTAGTAGTTGGTAGTGGCTGTTATCGTAGTGAGGTTGGGAGTTCGATCTCCGGGTAAGGCAAATAATATAGGGGCGAAGTAAAGCGAGCGTAATACTTCTTCCTCCTCAACAGATCCCTGTATCATTGCAAACCACATGGAAGACATCAGTTAGTCATACCAATTGAACAACACTATGGACTCATCAGAGAAGTGCCCCTCTCAGACACAAAGGTGTCTTCTCCATCTACAAGTGTCTGCTGTTATGCTTCTGGTGGCCCATGTTGGTAGATGATGTCAAGTGGTACATCCAAATGTGCCATCAGTGTCAGATTCATCAGACCCAAAAGTTACACATTCCACCAACCATTCCAGTGATAGGTGGTTTGTTCCACAAGGTTCATTACAAATATGTCTTGAAGATATTGACATCATCTGTGAGTGTGTCCTCCTATCTCAGTTTGCATTACTTAGACAATTCAAGCCGCAATTCAAGAACTGGATTTGAGACAGCAACTTCCAACCCAGTGACCTTGTGTTGGAATTTCTGTGATTTGAGGAGCTGTTTTCTCGGATTCTGATGGAGTGGTAAGCACTGGTATGTGGAGAGTAAGCCAACCTGGGGTTTCTTCTCGGAAATTGTTGACATTAGCCAGTGCTGTGATTATGAAGTTGGGGACTGCTATTCTGCTGGTGTCTAACCAGGTCATATGTTGTTGTTGCTGATCCTATTCTTCAGAGTTCCATTCATCAGGATTGGACATTGTTCCAATCATAATTGTCATTGGCCTCTGGTTTGTCATTT
Organism: Tylopilus felleus; assembly: GCA_038091295.1. Classification (NCBI taxonomy): domain Eukaryota; kingdom Fungi; phylum Basidiomycota; class Agaricomycetes; order Boletales; family Boletaceae; genus Tylopilus; species Tylopilus felleus. The sequence continues at coordinate 7,558 of JBBPOE010000956.1, read as the reverse complement.
TCTGCTTGTTCATCCTCCTCCCACTTCTCATCCCAGGATTTCCAATATTTTGTGGGTTTAATCTCAAAGGTGAAGAGGGGTGTTTTGGTCTTTTTCCAGAGAGTCCATTTTAGGTAGACTCTGGTTTTCATATAGCAAATAATGATTGACCAGATGGCAAACAGGAGTGACATCATAAAGATGAAAAGGAGGGTGTTTGTTCATAGGGATAAGATGATAGGCATAGCAGGGGAGCAGATGATTCCATAGGAGATAAGACTATATACAGAGTAGTGGGTGAAGTCGCAAATCATTGTAATGGAGTGTAAGTGTGTTGTGGGAGCAAGGCTCAACTGAATATGCAGAGAGTTGATCGGTGTAGGAGCTGGTAGCTTCCTAGGTCTGCAAACAGGCCTTTCCCTGGGTTTCATATATACCATACAATGTTGTCCATGTGTTCCCTCAAGTTGGTATTTAGTTGTTTCCCATTGTATTTCATACCAGTGACCTCATTACAACAGTCTCAGATATCTGTGATCTAGAGTCTTTGGCTTTTCGGTCTCATACTTGTTCTCCCGCATCCTTGTATCTTTTCTCATGCATTTTTACTATGTTACAAGCCTCTTTTGATACATGACATAGTATTTTCTTTCCCCTTAAAGTTTTCCTTAGATTGGATATTTGGTAGCTATACAGTCTCAGATATGTCCTGACTACAAAGACTTGTGTTTCAAGAACAAATACATCTTCCTTTTGAGCCTCTTTCCTTCTCTTCTTGAGGTCATTGTCACTGCCAAACATTGTACAGCACTGTTGACTCATATCAGATTTCCATGCATCTCAGATTTGAGAACCTCAATTCTTCTTTTTGTTGATTTAGGTCTTGTGCCCATGTGCCTTGCCCTAGGTCGTCCTCTGTGATTCTTTTCTATAGTTTCCTATCATTTCCTTCATCTTTCCCTTTCACTTCTCCTTGTCTCCTTTTCCTTATTGACTTATCCGCCGAGCGGATTTCACTTTCCACGTTGCCTTCAACCCAGATTACATCGAGTTTTCTTTGTTTGCCTGTGGATCTGATGTGGCTTCCCCTTCTACATTCTTCAATCTTGAGCTGCAACCCCTGGGACAAGGATACTCATGCCCTTATTTCTGATTTGTTGTGTTGTGTTTTCCTTAGGAACTCACTGCTCAGCCAGCTTAGCATCACCACAACTGGAGGCCACCACAAGGGGTTCACACTAAGGTTGTTTTACAGAAGGTTGCTTCAACTCCTATCCACAGCACCTAGAACCAGACAATGTTTCCATCTCATTTTGTCGAGCTAAACCTTCATAGAAATCCGACTGTACATAACCCGAGTGAAATCTGACAAGGACCAACATGGCAACATTCATACCAATGCACGGCACCCCAGGAGCTCCTGGATTTGATGGAACATCAACACAACTTCCCAGATACTTTGACAACATTGAAATCCTCAGCAATCACTTCAATCTCACCATCACAAGGAAAATCTGACTCCCCCTTCGTAACACTGACATACACGAAGCCAAGTTGTGGGACATCCTACCAGAAACATCCACAAACCCTCTGGATTGGAATGTGTTCACCACAGCAGTCAAAAAGTATTATCTTGGATGTGAATCCACTAACCATTACTCTTGATTGGATCTTGCACAGGTCATTCAGGAATACAAAACATGACCCATGCACTTCTTCGAGTTTGCCTCCCCCAATATCTAGTGTTTCCGGACATATCTCCACCGCCACTGGACCAAATTACATGACCCAAGGTGCTATAGATAGCCAAGAGTGTCTACTATATTTCATATGACTACTGCTAAGCGAGATTTCCACACCCTAACATGCTACACTGGGCATACTTCAAAACAACCAAACATTGCAACAGTTTTGTTGCTCAGTGTATGTGCACTCTACAACTTTATTCACCAATATGATCCTGATGATTTTTTGGACCCCAAACTTTCTGAATTAGATCTACAGGCTAATGGGGGACTTGAAGATGAGGAACACATCAGAATACTGGGTGATGGGCCAGCAGATGCTGCAGAACGACAGCGAGCTGATGTACACCATGATACCATTGTACAGGATATGTGGGTTGATTATCAATGTGAGCTTGGACGATGTGGATTACAATGGACTTGGACATTCCTTTGCACATTCAAAATACACAACCATACATTTGTGAATACAATGAACAGCAGCTGAGGAGTACCACATACTAGCGATTAAGTGTCACTGTCAATGTCCATCTCACCCACTTTGTCCACTCTCGCAGGTTTATGTCTAATCTCTGCCAACCTGCGTGCCAACCAGTGCTTCCTCTCGCTCTGATGAAGCTTGCAGAAAATGATGGCATGATTTAGGTCCGTCAGATCTGCAAGATAGTCACTGATGTCAAGTCTCTGCATAGTCGTCAGTTTCATGTGTTCATTGAGAATGTCCATTGCAACTTCAAGATCATTTGGATGCACTTTGAAACTCTCAGAAATGTCCTTCATCATGGCTACCATGTCTACCATCACGACACCACTTGCTTGCTGGGCTAGAGCAGTTGTTGACACAGGACGAGACCATTTATGAGAGCTAGTCTCTAATTCAATGTTAGATGCCACGACTGACATGGTGTCTGATTTTCTTTTCAAGTGGCTAATACTGGTGAGCTTGGATGATGTTGGGGAGTCAGCGGAACTTGACAAAAAGCTGGATGATGTGGAAGATAGCACAAGATTGGAGTCAATGAGAATAGATGTTGGTGGAGGCATGTGTGTATTATCAGCTAACAATTGATGGCTGTGGGTGGTGGAATCGATGGTGGGGGGATCAGTAGCTTGTGGTCCTCAATAAATATATTTGCCTCAGCTTACATCTGGCATGAGGCTCTCAATAGCATCAAAATGCAGGAAGCCATTTACTCTGAATGGCTTCACATGTTTATAGGCTACTGGTATGGTGTAATGGAAGGATGGGACAATACTGATAACTTGGGTCTAGTAACACGAAGGGAGGTGAAAGTGGTATCTCCTTATTGATGTAAGAGAAGTAGATAGGGTGGTCGTTGATATAGGTGGTTGTGCAAGCAGGGGGTTTGTGGAATCTTAAGTAGTACTTCCTCCTCAGATACTGGTAGTGTGAAAACTTGTACCAATCCTCAGGTATACATAAAACAAATGGTGGTGTTCCAATAAGGTGGTAGTGTGGGGAAGATAGTACATGTATGTCTACACAGTCCTCCAAATGTTTGATGATTTGATCAAGTTTCCCAACAAAGATGGGAAAAGATTGCTTCACAGTATAGATGGCAATAAGGCTATGGGCTTGTGGTGGTCAAGAAAGCTTGTAGCCTAAGGCATAGGCTGATGATGTCTGGGTTTCTTGGACATAGATGAAGGTTCCATATTTCCAGCAATGGTGGAAACTGGTGGTAGTGGATTGCATAGTGCTAGTGTGATATGTCAGGTTGTACTAAGTTCCTGTTGAGTGGACTCACAGATAATGAGTGATGGTGTTGATAGCAGTATAGTACTGGAGGTGAAGTGTTTTCTGGTGTTTTCTGGGGTAACAAGTTTTTGAGACGGTGTTCCTGTTACCAAATTGGAATTGTATTTCATTTAGGCACACCATTAGGAGTTTCATTTAACATTGTTACCCACTAGTGGTACCAATGTATGACTTTGTCTATATTACGTACTATTTGAAATGAAACACAACAGGAATGGCATTCTTGCTTTAGGAGGACTAGGGACTTATATTTCCAGGCTATTCTCATGAAAGTGATCCATGCTTGGTAACCATGCTGCAGATATACTTGCTGACAGTGCTGCCAAAATATCTGCAAAATAAAGTTCTGGTCTGCAATAAGTTATGACAAGGGTGGGATCCTGTTCTGGGGGTTCCCTGGATATTGGGGCGGTTGTAGTGCTTCCAAGGGTGGTGTTATTGGCTGTCCTTGAGGTTCCTCCATTGGTGGTGGTTACTGGAGCGCTGCTGTCTGATTGCTTGTTGTGGGGTTGTCTCCCATTTGAGTGTCTTCATCTGGTATGTGTATTTCTACCATGGTGTAATATTACTGGAGGTATGTTGCTAGGATTTACTAGAGTTAGAATGTGGTTATCTAGTGCCTTTAGTATTTCACTCTTGAGTGCTGCTACTTCTTGTTGGTCTTGGGTAATTTTGTCTATCTCTTGATAGATGTTCTGGCAATTTTGGTAGTTGATTCTGCAGGGGATTACTACTGTTTCTTTGTCACTAGGCTTTGGAATAATAATTGCTTCCAAAGTACTGGTTAGTAGAGTGTCTCCTATATCTCTAGGATATACTTGGATTTGATGACTGGTGCAAATGTGAGCTAACCAACGGTAGGTTGCGTCACGTAAGGAATTCTGGAATTTGTTACTAGTGATTTGGAAGTGGTTGTTCCACTGATCTCATAGTGCTTTGAGTTGTTGTACCAATATCTGGTTTTCAGTGGTTTCTGCTGAAAATGGTGGTAATGTAAATGCTTGGGGATAGTTTAGTGAGTTTCTGCTCAGGGTAGTCACGGGCATGGTAATTGGAATTTTCTTGGGTTTGTTCTGGACCTTCTTGATTTGTCTGTTAAGGCTTTTGGCTTGTTTCAGTAGTCTGGCTCTAGCAAAGTTTGGGTTGTACTTTATTCCTAGTTTCTGTTGTGCTATTGCTGTGAAATGTTGTTGGAATCTGAGTTGTTCTTCTTTGGATAGTGTAATGTGGTTAATTGTGTAGGTAGTATTTGGCTTCATGATTACTTACTCAGTGTCTGATGAATTTTCCTCTGCAGGATTATAATTATCAAACTGTGCAAGTTCTTGTAGGGTTTTGCACTGTATGTAGGGAATTACTCTAAATGCTGCTACAGGTCTGGCAAGTTGTGCTCTGTCTAATTCTGTTAATATGTAGCTAGAACATTGGGTTTGGTGAACAACTTGATATAGACCTAAGTATTGAGGTTTGGTCTTTCTGCTCAATTCCTTTTCAATGGCTGAATTACATATAAGAACTAATTCTTCTGGTGAGTATGATCCTTTCACTAGGCGGGTCTCAAAGCATTTTTCAAATTGCTGCTTAGATTGTAATCTAGCTTGTATCAATATGTCAGCAGCTTTGGCTATGTCCTTTGGATGATGTTCCAGTTGTTGTAATTGTAATGCTAATAGTTCAGATGTTGTGAGGTTCTTTCTAAATCCTTTAACTAAGAATGTGGATTCAGTTAGATCAAATGGTAGGATTGGCTCTACTCCATACACTAGGTAGTAGGTTGAGTATGCTGTTGATTGCCTGACAGTTATATTGTCAGCGAATAATACTGCTCTAAGCTTCGTTGGCCAATCTGAGATGTGACCTTTACAAGCCTTTACTAGAGCTTCTTGTATAGCAAAATGACCTTGCTCTACAACTCCGTTTGCTTGGGAATTGTAAGGGATATGTAAATCTGTGGAATTCCATGTTGTTTCAAGGTTTGCGAAAATGCTTCATAAAACTCAGGACCATTGTCTGTAACTATTTTACCTATAGATCCATGTCTGTAGATGAGGTCTTCAAGTACAAACTTTGCAACTGCTTGAGCTGAGGCTGTCTTTAAGGCACGACCTTCAACAAATTTAGAGAGGTTGTCTCTTGCAACTACAAGATATCTAAATCCCTTAGCATTAGGCATGTACATTATGTCAATATGCACTTTGGTGAATACCATAGCAGGTGGGGATATAGTGATAGGTAAATGTGCTTTCTGAGTAGTCCTAATTTGGCACTCATGACAGGATTTGACATGATGTACTATATGCTTGTACATGGTGGGCCAACAAAATCTGTGTCATAGGTTCTCCCAAGTTACTCTGGCTCCATGGTGTCCTAAGGATTCATGAGCTTGATTCATTCGGTCTAGGTGCTTGTCTCCGTCAAGTATGACTAGTAGAGGTTGGCCATTCTGGACCTGTTTGAACAGTTTGCCAGCTTTTACTTGGTACTTCTCAATCTTCTTGAGAAATTCCTCACTTGCTGTAGAGGGAGAAATAGTCGAAAATGTCTGCCAGTGTTGTTTCTTGCTTGGCAGTATTTGTGTTGTAACTTGAAGCTTGCATTAGGCAAAATACACTTGTAGGTGTTGTCCTAGGGAGGGAGTCGATCTTATTGTAATGAGCTATCTCATCTAACCAGCGATCATCATAGGGTAGAATCTTAGATTGATCAACTGGTATCCTGGATAAAGTGTCAGGTCCTTTGAATATAATAGCCAAGACATGTATTAGCTCAAAGTCAAATAGTAGGATTTCTTGGATTCATCTATTTATGACTGCATTAGGTTGCAGTTTCTGGCTCATTTAATATTTCCCTGATGTATTTAGCATCTACCTCTACTCTTACATTCTTAGCACTAACTAGGTAGAGGCGGAAATGTCTCATGGCACAGAATAATCCATACAGTTCCAACTTTGGTTGGAAATAGTTAACTTCTATAGCAGAGAAGGGTAAAGATCCATATCTTGATTGTCTCTTTCTTCCATGGTGATCTAGCTGGGAGAGTATAATTACAACTCCCATGTGACTAGAGTCAACAGATAGTATTATAGGTCGACGAAAAGTATAGCCAATAGGCAATAATGCTGGAGCTGATGTTATAAGTCCCTTGAGGGTATCAAAGGATTGTTGACAAGTTTCAGTCCATTTGAAGTCTTTCCCTTTCCTCCAAGTAGATGTTATATTAGAAGCTATTTGAGAATAGTTAGGGATCCTAATGCAGATAGTTCCACATAGTCCCATAATTGTCTTGCTTCTTTGGCATTCCTGGATGCTGGCCATTCTAGGATAGCTTTGACCTGGTCTTTGTCTGGTTCTCAACCATTTACTCCAACGTCCTAGGATTTGTACACTAGGTTTACAAATTTGGAGCTTTTTACCTGAGAATGTACCTCCAGCTGCAATTAAGTGGTGTAAAATTCTGTTCAGGTCTACTGCATGTTTCCAAATGTATCTCCTGATACCAGGTCTTTCCAGCATTACTTCAGGTTCACCATTTGCATCTGGGTAGGTTGTGAAAGGTCCATGTTGACCTGCATGCTTATAAATGCATGTGAAGTTAGAAAGAACAAATATTTTCTGCTTATCTAACCATGCAAATCTGTTGATACCACAGGGACAAATAGATGGAAACATGACCTAATTGATCCCAAATTCTCATATTTTTCTCAATTTTCCCCATTGAGATACGAACAAATCTCTCCCTTGTACCTATACAACTACCAAGTTATCCTAATTAACTACACTCACTATGTAAATAGCATTAGCCCCTAAGACTTACACAGCTTGGTCATGTGACAAAGGCCTCAGACAGGGGTCGACTCAGACTGTCATGTGACCAGGGCATTATGTAAGCAGGCTGAAACAATCCCATAAGCCAATTTGGCTTGATTCAGCTTGAGTAAGCTTAAGTCAGATTGAGAATGTGCCTGGTTACCATGGAGATGCACAGCCTAACACAGCCAAGCACAGCCTAATACCTGTGCAAACACAGCCTTGCATAGCCATGCACAGCATCACT
>JBBPOE010000955.1:0-10658 GCA_038091295.1 Tylopilus felleus | reverse complement strand
CACTCCTCGTAACCCTCACCGCAGAGCAACGCGTCTGCTCAGGTGATACACTCTCGCCTTTTTCTATGTGCCCGAAACGTACATGACGGTCGTGTGTACGTGATATCGCCTGCAACTGCTCATACCATCATGACGTGAGGGATGGATGGGTACCGCAGACGAGATCGCGCAAGGAAATGTTCCGATTCAACGCGCGGATGTTGGGGGCCCGTCTAATCAGGTGGCGATCTTGTTGGCGAAGAATAAGCTCGAGGTCCACGTTTACATGCATCGTCGCTCAGTGGGGTCCACGTCCCTTCCCAACGATGGGAGCGATCCGGCTCGTATGCGTGCGCGGTGACTGTCATGATCGACCGGGAAAAAGGCGATGAGAATGATAAATCAGTATGTGAAAATAACTTACGCCATCGGACGTGACTTGGGTATCGGTTCAGAGTGCAGTTCCGATGAAGAGAGTACGGACGAAGACTCAGAAGTGGCCTGAATAGCATCGTTAGGACTAGATTTGGGGCGTTTCTTCTTCCCCCTACTTTCTCCGGAATCTGGATCGTCACCGTCTTCGTGTTTCCTTTTCGTTGTCGTCACAGACGACTCCTTGGTCGAGTTCCCGTCTATTTTCTCTTCCGGTGCCCGCATGAACGTCTCGTTCATGACAGTTTAACCCGTGCTCATGCCCTCTCCTTCTGTGTCCTCGTCGTTGGCTCGCATTCCATGCGCTGAAGTCTCATTTAGCCTCTTCGACAACGCCTCGAACTCTTTGTTTTTTTTTTCCATGCGATGCCATTTGGATTTCGTTGGTGTTATGCGCCGATACCCATCATATTGAGCTTTTGTTGAACTTTGAGGTGAGTCTTCATCCCGTCGCCAGAAGATCCGAGGCCCTTGTATGCATCCCATCCAAACTTTTGAGAAATAAGAGAGGCCAAAACGAGATACATCTATACAGCGAGCGAGGGATGTCAGAGAAATCAAGGCAATCATAAGGACTCACAATCAGTCCAGCTCGGATTCCGAGGGTCTGTGGGGATATGCTGTTTTTGTTTGCGACCTGCGAGACCCATCAGTGCGTAAAAACGGGGGAGTCTTTGAGGGTTGAAAACCCGGAGAGCTTGTATGACGGGTTCAACCGCGCATTCCAAAGCTCACATTCAGGTTTGTCATGGGCCCAACTACTGCGACCTGAAGCGGAAGCAAGGTCAAGTAAGGAACCACAGTTGTTGCATTGTCTCGCTCGACGTCGGGTCATCTGCTTGCATTTTCGCATCCATTCTTGATCGAGTCCAAGTCCCTCGGTGCGCCAAATGACGTAGAGATGGTCCATATGGTACGATTTGCAGGCGAGCCTTGCATGAATTCTTGTAGAAAGATTCCAGAACGTCATTCTACCGTGCCTCACAGCGACGCGACTTGCTCTGCCGCAAAAGCGTCCCGTTTTGTTTGAAGAACTGTACGATGGTAATCGGTCACCACATCAATCGTCGCTATCTATAGTCAACAGAGATGTACGCACGATGAGCAGGTGTCCCGGTAACACCTTCGGATGAACTTGGCAGGTCGCGGCAGCATTCACTGGCACCGATTACTTGGTCATCCCGACGAGTGCCTAACTGGGATCCGAGTAAGCATGAGCGCCCAAGACACGAGGTGCATTATAAACACACCACATAAACGGACGAGCGTTTGAGAACTGCGTACCACGAGTCACCTCGTTCCTTGACGCCTCCAAGTCGAAATCTACGCGCACGGATCATTGGTGAGGATGTCGTCGACAAAGCCTGGTGGGTGGTAGTTCTCGGAGCGATCCAGAACGCTGACAATTCAGTTAGGCCATAGCACGAGATTGGTTCTTGAAGGCGGCGCTGGCAAGGTATGGGAAGTGGCTTTCCACCCTGACGGAAAGCATTTCTTCGACGGGACTAGCAATGGGATCCGACGATGGCGAGTAGCAGATGGGCAAGAGCTGGGAAAGCAAACTGGAATGTACGTGTACGCGATTTGTGTGTCGAAGGATCAGAAATGGGTAGCATGTGGAACCACGGAGGGAGCGAGCGTATGGGACGCAGAGCTCCGCGAAAAGGTCGTCGAGGTCACGGAGAGCGAAGAGGCTGTGTTGTCAGTTGACGTTGCACCCGACTGCACCAAGTTTGCCACCGGGACTAACGAGAGGCAAGTGACCATCTGGGGCATCACGACCGGGGAGAAACTGCTTGGCCCACTTGAACATGGCGGTTATGTCAACGGTGTCAGGTTTTCTCCGGATGGCGGACGTCTCGCCACTGCCTGCTACGGCGACTCGACCATCCGCATCTTCGACGCTCACAATGGTGACCAACTCATCTCCATCGAGAATCGACTCGGATTACCTACCAACTCGTTCCTCCCTATTGCCTGGTCCACACACGGTCAACAACTCTTCGCTGTATCCGAGGATTATCACATCAGGTCGTTCGATTCGTCCACCGGATCCCTACTTGCCGAATGGCAAATTCATGAGAACAGCAATGGCCCAATGTCTATCGCTCTCTCAGCAAATGGGAAATTCATTGCCTCCTCCGCTGGTCGTTTCGTCTCATTTTGGGACGCTTCGACTCATACCCAGCTAGGCATCATCAAGGAGACTCGGACAATACAATCCATTGCCTTGTCGCCCGATGGATGTCATCTCGCAGTTGGGTATACAGACTCGGGGACATCCATGATCTGGGATCTTGCGGGTATTCTTCCTGACTCCCACCTGCCTGGCAACGTAAGCACCCCATTCCTAAAAACTCGACGATAACATTCATTCACGAGTCTTTGTTTATGTACACGTAAATATATTTTTCCAGACTGTAAGTGCAGGATCATCATGCGTCCAGAACGGCGAATTGATTTCAATTGATGTGTAGGCAGTTGATCAGCCAGCCAAGGAATCACAGTCCAATGGCCCGGAGCAGGAGAATAGTAGTCGACAAGACGATGACGTTTTGCTCGAGGTAAGAATCGGCATCGGTGCTTCCCGAAGACATTGTGCTAACGATGATAACAGACGGAGTTGCAACCGAGTGGTACATCGGCACAGTTATTCGACTACGATGAGGTAGGTAGTGAAAAAGTCTTCTCTGCCTCGTGTTAACGATACGTGGTAGCCACCCTCTCCAACATCCGATGAACATCCGCTCGAGTCCGTCACGCAACCACAGGACTCGTCCCAGATCCATCAGCACCTGCCTCCCACTCCACCACTGACCTCGGCTATCGAGACGCCTCAGGCTGTCCCACAGCTGAATCCTGACAACGTTGTATCATCCGATGGAGCTCAACGCCGAATATTCAGGGATTGGTTCAGAAAAAGAATGAAAAGGAGTCGCAATCGGATGCGTGATCAAATACCCTTGGAGGATTCCAGTCGAAATCGGATGTCTCAGCAAGTGCCCTCAGAAGAACTCAGTCGCAATCAGATACCTGATCAAATTCCTTCAGTGGATCCCTCTCAGATGGATACACCCCAAGCAAGAGCACCGCCATCAAACAATAATTCTTAACGCTAGCCCCTGCGCAGCGGATAAGGGTAAGCGTGCCCCTCTTGTCCCTTTTCTACTAGTAAGGGCGCGGATATCTGACCACTTGGCTCAGCGGGCTGTACAGCGGATCGATGACGTTCGTTCATTTGTCCATCCGCTGATGAACATTGTGATTTATTTCTCTTCACAGGATGAACCGGCGCCCCCATCCTTTTGGATCTCGATGCCCTCGTGGATATGTTGTGGCCGTACGGGCCATACTGGGGAAGCAAGTTAAGTGTACCACGTCGAGTTGCGAACGAGGATTGCGACATTTATTATGGACACGTCTACATATACCCGACCTACTCTCGACTAGTATTATGATATATTGTATTTAGCGCAGTCGAAGTGCGCTGACAGAAATGCGTGACACAGCAGGGTGGATGTCGGTGCGCGACGAACGATGCGGATAACGTTTCGAGCGAGATCGATGCGTGATCATCGAAGACCGAGACCGTCCTCGGGCAGGTTATCGGCTTGAGACACGTTGACGGACGGACTGGTCGACTGGACTAGGCTGGGGTGCACCCGGCGAAGGAAGAGCACTGACACAGAATGACCTTTGAGAAGAAGCAGTCGGAACAACTCGAGTCGGAAGACCGGAAGGAGTCAGGTTCGGAACAGATCGGGTGATGATTTGACACGGCCATCGTATATGCGCACCAAAGAAGGTTTGCAAGGTATGTACATGGAGTTGTAGCGCGTCGCTTCCATTTTGTCGCCACCTGCACCTGTTCATCCTGCTTCAGGCACTTGTGGGGGGAGAAGAACGACGGGAACCTGACTGCCTATGCCTCTTCGAGATAGCTCACTCTCGTCCTCAGGTGGGGACAACCCGCGGCCAAGGCCAGATCTCGAAGGGGATGAAGAGGAGGATGAACGAGCGACAAGTCTTTCTTTGAAGTAATCTGCCACGCTCTTGGTCGATGTTGTCAGGTTGTTGAGCGAGAGCGAAGGTTGAGGCATGGGAGTGGATGAGGACGGTGGTGTGGGTGCGGGGGTTGACTCGCATATGAACACGGACGCAAACGGGGCAATCCCCAGAATCTCTGCGATGGTTGATGCGGATTTGCCTGCGATATGTTTTGTGGCTCGCATGCGTACGCGGTGACTATGATGACCGACCAGGAAAGAGGCGATGAGAAAGATAAATCAGTATGTGAGCATAACTTACGCCGTCGGACATGGAGAGAGTACTGACGAAGACGCAGAAGCGGCTTGAATAGCGTCGCCAGCACTAGGTTTGGCGCGTTTCTTCTTCCCCCTACTTTCTCCGGAATCAGGATCGTCACCGTCTTCGTGTTTCCTTGTCGTTGTCGTCACAGACAACCCCTTTGCCGAGTTCCCGCCTATTTTCTCTGCCCGTGCGCACGAGCGTCTCGTTCGTGGCCGTTTCACTTTCATATTCTCCCCTTCTGCGTCCTTGCCGTTGGCTCGCATTCCATGCGCTGAAGTCTCATTTAGTCTTTTCAACAATGCCTCGAGCTCTTTGTTTTGTTTCCATTTGGATCTCGTTGGTGTTCTGCGCCGATACTCATCATATTGAGCTTTTGTTAGACTTTGAGGTGAGTCTTCATCCCGTCGCCTGAAGATCCGAAGCCCTTGGATGCGTTACATCCAAATTTTGAGAGATAAAACAGGCCAAAACGAGATGCATCTATATAGCGAGCGAGGGATGTGAGAGGAATCGAGGCAATCATAAGGGTACTCGCCATCAGCCCAGCTCAGATTCCGAAGGTCTGCGGGGATACGCTGTTTGTGTTTGCGACCTGCGAGACCCATTAGTGCGCGAAAATGGGGGAGTCTTTGAGAGAGTTGAAAACCCGGAGAGCTTGAATGACGTGTTTAACCGCGCATTCCAAAGCTCACATTCAGGTTTGTCATGGGCCCGACTACTGCGACCTGAAGCGGAAGCAAGGTCAAGTAAGGACCCACAGTTGTTGCATTGTCTCGCTCGACGTCGGGTCATCTGCTTGCATTTTCGCATCCTTTCTTCACCAAGTACAAATCCCCTGGTGCGCCAAATGACGTAGAGATGGTCCATATGGTACGGTTCGGAGGCGAGCCTTTTATGAATTCTTGTAGAAAGATTCCATCCTACCGTGCCTCACAGCGACGCAACTTGCTCTGTCGCAAAATGGACCTCTTTTTGTTTGAAGAGCTGTGCGATGGTAGTCGGTCACCACATCAATTGGCGCTATTTATAGTCAACATAGATATACGCACGATGAGTAGGTTTCCCGGTAACGCCCTCGGATGAACTTGGCAGGTCGCGGCAGCATTCGGTGATTACTTGGTCATCCCGACGAGTACCTAACTGGGATCCGAGTAAGCATGAGCGCCCAAGACACGAGGCGCTTTACAAACACACCACATAAACGGACACGCGTTTGAGACAACCGTCGTGTTGTGCATACCACGAGTCACTTCATTCCTTGTGACAACGTCTCCAAGTCGAAATCTACGTGCACGGACCATTGGTGAGGATGTCGTCGACACAGCCCGGTGCGATTAGTTTTCGGGAGTGATGCACAACACTGACAGTTCAGTTAGGCCATAACACGAGATTGGTTCTTGAAGGCGGCACTGAGCCGGGATGGGCAGTGGCTTTCCACCCTGACGGAAAGCATTTCTTCGACGGGACACGCAATGAGATGCGACGATGGCGACTAGCAGATGGGCAAGAGCTGGGAAAGCAAACAGGAATGGAGGTGTTCACGATTTCTGTGTCAAAGGATCAGAAATGGGTGGCGTGTGGAACCGCGATGGGAGCGAGCGTATGGGATGCAGAGCTCCGCGAAAAGGTCGTCGAGGTGGAGAGCGGAGAGCGTGTGTATTCAGTCGACGTTGCGTCGGACTGCACCAGACTTGCCACAGGGACGGATGCTGGGAAATCTAACATCTGGAACATCACGACCGGGGAGAAACTGCTTGGCCCACTCGAACATGGCCGTATTGTCATCGGTGTAAAGTTTTCTCCGGATGGCGGACGTCTCGCCACTGCCTGTATTGGTGACTCCACCATCCGCATCTTCGACGCTCACAATGGTGACCAACTAGTCTCCATCGAGAACGCAATCCTTCACAACTCGTTCCTTCCTATTGCCTGGTCTACACACGGTCAAGAACTCTTTGCCATATCCAAGGAGTATAAATCAAGTCATTTGATTCGTCCACCGGGTCCCCACTCGCTGAATGGCAAATTCACGAGAACAACGATGGCCCAATGTCTGTCACCCTCTCAGCAGATGGAAATTTCATTGCCTCCTTCGCTGGCCGTTTTGTCTCATTTTGGGACGCATCGACTCATGCCCAGCTAGGCATCGTCGAGGAGACTCACAACATAGGATCTATTGCCTTGTCGCCCGATGGATGTCGTCTCGCAGCTGGATCAGCAACCTCGGGGACATCCATCATCTGGAATCTTGCGGGGATTCTTCCTGACTCCTACCTGCCTGACAATGTAAGCATTCCTAAAGTCGATGATGATATTCTTTCATGAATCTTTGTTTCCGTACACGCGCAAATCACTTGTTCCAGACCGTAAGTGTAGGACCATCCAGAATGGCAAATTGATTCCAATTGATGTATAGGCAGTCGATCAGCTAGCCAAGGAATCACAATCCGATCCCCCGGAGCAGGAGAACAGTAGCCAACAAGAGGACGACGCTTTGCCTGAGGTAAGGATCAACATCGGTCCTTCCTGAAGACATTATGCTAACGATGATAACAGACGGAGTTGCAACCGAGTGGTGCATCGGCACCATTATTTGACTACGATGAGGTAGGTAGTGAGAGAGTCTTCTCTGCCTTGTGTTAACGATACGTGGTAGCCGCCCTCCCCAGCATCGGACGAACATCCGCTCGAGCCCTTCGCACGACCACAGGACTCGTCCCAGATCCGTCAGCACCCGCCTCCCGCCCCGCCACTGACCTCGGCTACCGAGACGCCTCAGGCCGACCCACGGCCGATTACTGACAATGCTGTGTCATCCGATGGAGTTCCACGCCGAACGTTCGGGGATTGGTTCAGAAAATATATGAAACGGAGTCGCAAATGGATGCCTGATCAAACACCCTTGGAGGATTCCACTCGCAATCGGACACTTGGTCAAATGCTCTCAGAAAATCCCAGTCGCAATCGCATACCTGATCGAATTTCCTCAGAGGATCCGCCTCAGACCGGTGCACCCCAAGCAAGAGCACCGTCATCGAACAATAAATCTTCAACGCTAGCACCCGGGCAGCGGATAAGGGTAAGCGTGCCCCTCTTGTCCCTTTTCTAGCGCACAGATATCTGACCACTTGACTCAGCGGGTTGAACAGTGGATCGATGATGATGTTCGTTCATTTGTCTATCCGTTCATGGACATAGTGATTTATTTCTCTTCACAGGATGAACCGCCCCCGTCCTTTCGGTTCTCGATGCCCTCGTGGATTTGTTGTGGCCGTACAAACCGTGCTGGAGAAACAAATTGAGTGAACCACTGGCACGTCGAGTTGCGAACGAGGATTGCGACATCTACTATAGGCACGTCTACATATACCCGACCCACTCTCGACGTCTGTTACATAGTACTATCATATATCGTATTTAGCTCGGTCGAGTACTGGAAATTATCGGCATTCACATACATAGCAGGCAATCGCGAGCCTCGTTGACTCCATATCGCACCATGAACGCGTCAAGGAAATAACCGTACAAATCAAGGTGCATTAGTACGTTGAGGGGATCCGACTCGGATGGATGCGCACGCGAGCACACCCTTCTAACGCTTCGCCCTCCTCGCATGGTAGTGTACGTTATCGCTCCCTGTACTAGTAACCCTCCCCGCACGGCAACACGTCTGCTCAGGTGATACACTTTCGCCTTTTTCTGTGGCTCAAGACGCACATTACGGTCGTGCGGACGCGATATCGCACGCAAGTGCTCATACCGCCATGTGAGGGAAGGGCGGGAAGGACTTTTTTGATGTACCACGGACGAGGTCGCCCAGTCTCAACTTGAAGTGCCGTATGTTCAACGTGCAGATGTTGGGGACCCGTCTAATCAGGTGGAAATTTGTTGGCAAAGAATAAGCTCAAGGTCCACATTGACATGCATCGTTGCTCAGTGGGGGACACGTCACAGTGAGAGCAATCTTGTTGATATAGCCCAAGCGAGCAACTAATGTCAAGGAAGCTTGATTTTCAATGTCTGGAGGCACGTTGGACACTGCGATCGCAGAAACAACAGCAATCAGCACTAGAAAAACAACTCATATTAATATACCAACGGGAGCCAACGACATTATAAGTATCATTGAGGGAACGTCAAGACGACTGTGCCCTCGCCTCGAACAAATAGCGGTTTTCCACTCCCTACCCAGATTCAGTCGTGTCCCGGCCATCCATCAGCCAAACAGGACAGGTCATATCCCCGGGCGTTCAATCGCCCGAGGTTGACGCGCCCCTTCCTCATGTGCAGCAGCAAATGTGCTTGGTACAGGGATCCCAGAACAGTCATGCACATATCCACAGTGCTTCTGCAGGCCCTCAGAGGAAACCGGAGGGGGCCTCTCATTATAAGGGAGGATGAAGCCAAATGGAAGGTGTTGCACAACTGGGAATTTTCCGAACCTTGATCACCCCCACATTCACTTTATCCCATGTTTTTTTACCTGCAACAAAGGCAGAGGTGGGACGACGGAAGTCGATCCCGAACGGAGGTACGAGAAGTGCGCTGACAGAGAAATGCGAGACACAGCAGGGTGGGTGTCGGTGCACGATGAACGATGCGGATAACATTTCGAATGTGATCAGATCGTGATCATCATCGACTTGATCGTCGAGTAGGTTATCGGCTCGACGGGTGGACTGGGTGACCGGACTAGGTGACTGGGGTGCGAAGGAGGAAAGCTAGCAGAGAAAAGGGGGCATTTGTGGAACCTGCCCTTAGCTCATCTGTTACGTAAGCGATTCAACGGATTCCAGCCCGGTTCAAGAAATCTGAGGACGATCCTTTTGTGGCCTCTAACTATCGCATGGCTCAAGAGCCTACATCCCACTTGTTGGACGGCTTTCATTGAAGGAATAGCATCGCCCTCCTCGTTGGCCTCTCCATTTTTGGCGTGGAGACGCTACTCAGTACTTCTACCACAGCCCGTCGTTGCCTTGTTCCACAACCGCTCTCAGGTGCTTTTTGCGAGTACCCATGATACACCGACGACAGAGGAGGCCGTTGCTTCTGCTAGCCACGCTGCCAAAGACTTTGGGGGGCTCGCTGCGCTGTACGGGTATGCGCATGAGGAGCACGTCATTCTAACCAAGGATGGTTATATATTGACCTTGCACCGCATCCCTCGGCGCAAGGGTGAGGGCATCGCCCGTTACTCTGCATGAACAGCGAGGTGTGGGTCTGTCCCGCGGATGAAATGCATTGTTGTTTGCTTTTTGTGCTTGTGGAGCAAGGTATGCGTGGAAGCGCGTGACGCGTGCATGAATTTGTGTTGACCGTGCTTGCTCTTTCTGTGCAATCTGTAGGGTTTGACGGATGACTCGGGAACAACCTCGGTACTCCAAGAAATCAGTCCACCACAAGCCGAACTCCTCCAAGTTCTGGAACTTCAGTCTAGACGAGTTTGCTTGGCATGACATCCCCAACTCGATTGAATATATCCTCGAACGTACCGGCGTGGGTAGCCTTGGTTATGTCGGGTTTAGCCAAGGCACCGCGCAGGCATTGCCCGTGTCGAGCGTTAACCCGCAGTTGAATGAAACGGTGAACGTGTTAGTCGCACTTGCGCCTGCGATGAGTCCCGCAGGATTGGCTACCCCCGTTGTAGACGCACTCATGAAGGCCTCGTAAGTCATTCTTCACGTCTGTCCCATCCAACGTTCCTATTGATGATTACTCACTGCGGCACTGAATTTCCAGTCCGACATCCGTATACCTTTTCTTTGGCGGAAAAGCGATCCTTTCCTCGGTCGCGACCTGGTAAGCGATTTTCTACCCACCCATCTTCACTTCCATCATCGATCATTCCCTCGGTTTCCTCTTTTCCTGGGACAACCGCAACATCACCACCACCCAAAAAACGGCCGCGTACGCTCACCTGTACTCGTATGCCTCCG
>JBBPOE010000954.1:0-10671 GCA_038091295.1 Tylopilus felleus | reverse complement strand
TACTGAAGAAAGCCCGAAAACTCAAGAAATCTATTAACTAAGGAATCATGTCTCGTGCGCAACTCCAACAAGATATTGCCAATGCCCTCATCCTTGCTGGTCAAGATTAGTCGCAAGGATCAGCAGCACTGAATGCCGCCTTCGCTAACCTCCTCACTACCCTCGACAATATGGGAGGTCAACTTCTTGCAATGCAGGCACAAGCAACTGCCACCGCCACCACCACCACCCAGACAGCTAAAATCTCTAAACTCCTCGCAGATCCAGGACCATTTGATGGATCTATGGCTAGGTTCAAAGAATGGTGGGCCAAGGTCAAAGCATGGCAAGCAGAGAATCACCTCGCTATGTCCGCTAACACAGACAAACCAGTCCACGCAGTCCTATCCCATTTAGAAGAACCCAAAGTGGGAAGTTTTGCCAGGACGCACCTAGAGATCCTCAATGCTGGAGGTGCATACACGTGGCCACAGATGTGTGGTGAACTAGAAGAATTATTCCGACCAGCCAACCAGAAAGACTGGGCGCGAAAGAAGCTTAGAGAGCTTAAACAAGGGAGGATGACGATCGACGAATGGATCATCAAATTCCAAACATGTAGCCAGTCCGCCCAATTTGACCAAGGATAACTGATTGACATTATCGAACAGAACATTGATCCGTCCATTATTCGGAAAATCATTGAGGAAGACACTTGCCCTACAGATCCAGCTGACTATCTAACCAAAGTACGAAACATTGGTCAAAAGAGACAATTGACTTGATTCCTAGGAATAGCAGGATCATACAGACAACGAGATCCCAATGCTATGGACGTCAGTGCTCTAGAAATCTCCTCAGACAAGGACTCTGAAGTGGAAATCAATGCTTTCACCAAGGGCAAAGGAAGAGCCAAAACCCCTAATCGCAACAAGAAACTGCTCTCCTGTTTTAATTGCAGAAAGCCGGGCAATATGGCAAAAGAATGCAAGATCCCCTTGACCAGGTGTTCAGAGTGCAATTGGTCTAGAGGAGGTCACAAGCCGCAATGCTCCAAGGCATCAAAGATTCGAACAACCACCGAAGAACCTGCTACATCTTGGGATCAGGGATCCTGCGCCATTCAAGGAATGAGCTTTGATGAAGCCAAGGCCTTTTTCTATGACATGCATGATGTTGAAGACAAGGGAAAAGCCAAAGCACTTTGATTGATCTGGGTGATAAAAGTGACTCTCAATCTGTACATACAATCTTGACCCCAAATTATAGTCAAACGGGGTTGTCGACTGGTTCGGAGCTCGGCTGGGACTCAAAGCCAGCGCTTAATTCTGTTTACACTCCCACTCCCATTGAAACCCCAGAACCACCAAGACACATATTGAACTGCAATACACGTAGAGACATAGTATTGAAACTCAACATTGCACCTGTAAGGCAAAACCGTTGCTTTAGCAGAATAGAAGCTCTCCATGACAGCGGAGCTAACACCATATTCATTGATCGGAAATGGGCACAGATCAGGAAGATACTGTTACTTCTGTTGCCAAACCCCATATCAGTATACAATGTGGATGGAACATGTAACTCAGCTGGTGACATCACTCATTGTGTGAAATAGTCATTGATTTCCAGGGTCATTGAGAAAAAGTAATAGCCGAGATAACCGATCTTGGCAGGCACCAAATGATCCTCAAATACACGTGGTTGAAACACCATAACCTGGACATCGACTGGGAAACTGGTCAAGTCAGAATGACTCGCTGTCCATGGACTTGCAAAGTCTTGCAGGGCAAATCTCCCCTTGAGCAATCCATCAATGTGCTCGACCAAAATGGTCTCAGGACCATCCACATGATCAAAAGGGAACAAGAGCGATCAGAAGCTCCAAATCCTGATCCAAAGCCCAAGAACCTAGTCCCAAAGGCATACCACAAGTACCTCAAAGTCTTCTCGAAGAAGGAGTCTGAACGCATGCCTGTCCACAAGCCATGGGATCATGCCATCGACATTAAAGACACCTTCATACCTAAGAAAGGAAGACTAATTCCCCTATCCCCGCAGGAACAGAAGGAAGTATCCAATTTCATCGATGATCAGACCAGGAAAAGCTATATCAGACCGTCTAAATCCCCTCAGACCTCCCCTGTGTTCTTTGTCCCTAAAAAGGATGGAAGGAAGCGAATGGTACAAGATTGTCACTATTTTAATAAATATACGGTCAAAAACAACTATCTGCTCCCTCTCATCCGACAGTTATCCGAAAAACTGCAAGGAGCTAAGCTGTTGACCAAGATGGATCTCCAATGGGGATATAACAATGTCAGAATCAAAGAAGGTGACGAATGGAAAGCCGCTTTCACTTGCCACCGAGGTTCTTTTGAACCCCTAGTAATGTATTTTGGATTATGCAACTCACCTGCTACCTTCCAAGCAATGATGAATGAGATCTTTGCTGACATGGAAGACATCGTAGTGGTCTACATCGATGACCTACTCATCTTCACCAAAACCGACAATCAGGAAGAGCACGACAGGATTGTACTTGAAGTCCTTCAATGACTTGAAGAACATGATCTCTTCGTCAAACCAGAGAAATGCTCCTTCCGAGTCAAGGAAGTCAAATTCCTAGGCATGACCGTCTCTGCCGAAGGAATCAATATGAATGATGACAAGGTCAAGGCTATACTAAAATGGCCCACCCCGAAAACAGTTCATGGTGTATGTAGTTTCTTAGGACTAGCCAACTTTTACCGAAGGTTCATCAAGGACTATGCCCAAGTGGCTTGTACTCTGAATGATCTAACCAAGAAAGATCAGGCCTTCGAATGGAAGAAATCGCAACAGACAGCATTTGATACACTCAAGCAGCGATTCACAACCGCCCCTATTCTCGCATTCCCAGATATTGACAAGCAATTCCGTCTCAAAACTGATGCTTCAGACTTCACAACCAGCACAGTCTTATCTATCCTGAAGGATGACAAATGGCATCCCATCGCCTACTCATCGCACTCTATGTCACCCAAAGAATGCAATTACCCTATCACTGACAAAGAAATGCTGAGTGTTATCCGAAGTTTGGAAGAATAGAGACACTACCTAGAAGGTGCTAATCTCCAATTTGAAGTATGGAATGATCACACAAACTTCAGTGGTTCATGAAGCGACAAGATCTTAATCACCAACAAGCTTGATGGGCACAGTACCTTTTCTGATTCAATTTCAAATGGGTACATAAGGCCGGAGCCCAAATGGATAAACCCGATGCCCTATCTCGCCGAGAAGATCATGCTGTAGGGATTCAGGATGATAACAAGATGGTTCTCGTCATTCCTCCAGAACAGATCGCTTCTACCACTCTACACATAGCCACCGATGCTGATGACATCAGAAACTGTATCTGAGATGCCACGGTCCGAATCCGAGAATCAGATGTCATCACATTATGTAAGAAACACAGGATCTGTGAAGACCGAGATGGAATTCTCTTCACCAGAGCAGGAAAGATGTACATACCCAAAGACTGAGATCTCCGGATGGAGATAGTACATTTACATCACAATACTCCTATCCCTGGACATTGTTACGCGTAGCATAGAACAAGCAAGCACACACTCAGAATAGTAGCGTGGAGACTATGAAGAGACGAGATACGTGCACTCAGTAGTGGCACGAAGACTAATGATGATGTCTTATAGCGAAGTCGCGCAAGACCCGAGATCAACCTCACTTGAGAATGCGGTTTGCAAGTTACTATGCGTGTTATTGCGTAGAACTAGCTTAGAGTTACATGAGAACTGATGAGATATTTATACTACCAGAGAATGCGCACAGACCAAGAGGCACTGCATACGAAGAAGGAAAGAAGACATAGCTATGATGGAATAGGAAAAGTGAGGCTATACGCGTTGCTGTGGAGAGCAGTGCGAAGCTATACAAATGAGAAAGGAAAAGATGTACCGGTTGAGCGGTACTAGGAAACGTCAACGTAGTAAATGTTACATAGGAAGTAAGGATGAAGGAAAAACCGTAACACATACACTTAATATGTCGCAAGCTGCCTTCTACTCCTTGTTCACTTATTGTGGAAAACCAATACCAGAGATTGATCAAATCTGCCTTCCCTTTGATCGGCTCAATGTCGATTAACCCTGGGGTGCGCCAGGGCAAAAACACATTTATCCACCACGATCAATTCTCTATACACTCGGTTGAGCCTTGCTCCCACCAAACGCTTACAACTCACATGTCCTATATGGTCTCATCTCCTATGGAATCATCTGTTCCCCTGCCATGCTTATCATCCTATTGCTTTGGACAAACACTCTCCTTTTCATACTTATGATGACACTCCTATTCGCCATCTGGTCAATCATCATCTGCCATATGAAAACCGGAGTTTACCTGAAATGGACTCTCTGGGAAAGGAATGAATCTCCCCTTCTCTCCTTCAAAATAGAACCCACTAGACATTGGATGTCTTGGGATGAGAAATGGGAAGAGGAAGAACAAGCAGGAAATGATGAACCAGAGGCCGATAACATTATTGGTTGGAATGACACCCCAGGATGGGATGAGATCGCTGCCTTCAATGACGATCACCTCACTCTGGAAAATCCCGATCTTGATGGATGTAATGCTGATGAATGGGACCAGCAACAACAAAATCCGACTTGGTTAGACACTGGCAGAATGGCAGTCCCCGACTTCATCATCACAGCACTGGTAACATCGACCATTTCCGAAAAGAAGCCCCAGCTTGGCTTACTCTCCATGTGCCAGTGCTCACTATTCCATCAGAACCCGAGGAAACAGCTCCTCAGATCACAGAAATATCTTCGGAAAATGAGTCTGAACTAGAAAACCCATTTCCAGATAATGAACCCATCTCCACATTCCAATTCAATTGGCCTCCAGACAATATTGGTCATACGGAGTCTGACTCATAGAGAGGGGGTAGTGTTACGCTCACTTCACTTCACCCCTATAATATTCACCATACCCGGGAATCGAACTCCCAACCTCACTACGATACTGATCACTACTGATCGCTACACTCCTTATCCTAAGTATCACCCCTGGTCTAGACCATCGCACAGCCTTATTGCTGTCCACCTCATGTTTACCTCATGCCAAACCCTTCACCATGCATATTGCACAGCCATGCATCTAGGCGCCTCATGCATTTCATCTCCGCTTGATGACCCCTATCTCACCTCATGCTTGTCCCATGTATTCCTCATGACTCGCCTTCGTCCTATAGGATATGATCCACTTATCTAGGCTATGCTCCTCATGGTTTCCTCATGTACTGTAGCATAGGATATCTGTAGATCTAGTGTATACAAGTGTAAACCCCTAGACAGTATATAAAGCCAAGCGCACTCGACTGATTTTCCTCAGTCTTGTTCACTTGGAGATTTCCCATCTTCACTCTTGCCACACAAGGTCTCGCCTTTTACTCTTCAGTCTGGCATTGAGTGCCACTGACAGAGGTCTCTCCCTTGCTCTAACAAAGCACCAGCTCTTGAGTGAGTTTGGTCGTTTCACTGGATGCACAAATATGAAAGTTCCAGCAAATTATGTGTGCTGCATTTCAAGCCAAAGAGCTTCCTAAAGAAACGGCTTGAAGAGTAAGAAAGGAACTCACTGACCTGCAATCTGGCCATCGGAAAAAGGCTGTGAGATCCGAATCATTACCAAAGGCATTCAATATCAACATGTATAAGTTCCATGCGTTGGGTGACTATGGGAAGACTATCCAATTGTTTGGGACCACTGATTCAATTACAACTCAAGTAGTGAGTGCTCACCATTGTCTGGTGTCACGGTTCACCCTTTGATCATGCCACAAGGGCGAACAAGGGCACATCAAAGAATTCTATGGTGCTTCAAACAAGAAAGCAGTGGAGGAACAATTTGCGAAGATAGAAAGGCAGAAAACCCATGTGAGGCGTCAACTTCATCTGGAAGACACAATGCTTGAGGAGCTCGGAGAAATTGACTGCTCTCCCCTGTCACACCATGCCATGGCCGACACACCAAGGGGAGACAATGTCTTCAGCCTTCCCAAGTTTCTTTCCGAGCACCAGGATGACCCAGCAGTTAAGGTGATGTATCCCATTTCATTGTGGCACTGTATATATTCTGACGCTGGAACTCATCAGCCCAACTTCATGCTATGCCTTAGGAATCATTTGTTATCACAACTGCTTGGCCTTGACTTTGATGGCGACGAGCGGACGTTCACACCAGAGCAACGTAATAAGGTACGCCTCATCAATCCCGACACAATCGTAGAGTCAAAAATCTTATGCATCAACTACACAACCTACGACATCTGGTGGAACTACAATATGATATGTACGAGCCACAGCGACATCGTAATGACCTACTCAGTGGACGATGAACATCCATTCTGGTATGCCCAGGTCCTCCAGGCATTCCACATCAAGGTCCAATTCTGTCCGGAAGGGGTGAGTCAGTCAAAGCAGAATATGGATGTACTCTGTGTCCGCTGGCTCAGCATTGACAGGGATCACAAGTGGGGCTTCAAAGAAGCTCATCTTCATAAGATTGGGTATGTCCCTGATCGCTCTGGACACCTGCCGTTTGGGTTCTTAGACCCATTGTTTGTGATCCATGGGTGCTATTTGATACCAGCTTTTGCCAAGGGCTGCACTGACGAACTTCTGTGGAGTGGGACAACATTGGCAAGGCCACCTGAAGAAATGAATGACTTGGCAGCCTTCTATGTAAATATGTAGGCATATTGTGAAGTGTCCTCACCCGTGAACAGGCACTAATGAAAACAGTTTCACAGACCGAGATATATTCGCCCGATTCGCAGGAGTCAGAGTGGGCCACCTTGTTCCAAGTCTCCAACATAATGGGTTATCAGTTGATAGCCCATTGAAAGAACTAGAAGATGAAGATGTCATGATGCATGGGCCTGACAACCCAAATGATGGATACTTTGTTGATGGGTTGGAGGATAGGAATGATACTGGGAACAGGGATGAGGAGGGCGAGGAGAACAAAGAGGGAGAAGAGGGAGAAGAGGGAGAAGAGGGGGAAGAGGAAGAAGAGGAAGAAGGCGACAA
This sequence comes from Tylopilus felleus, assembly GCA_038091295.1. Classification (NCBI taxonomy): domain Eukaryota; kingdom Fungi; phylum Basidiomycota; class Agaricomycetes; order Boletales; family Boletaceae; genus Tylopilus; species Tylopilus felleus. Next base: position 3,589 of record JBBPOE010000954.1, on the reverse strand, counting down.
TGATAATGAGGACAATGTGGACACGTGGAGCGAGACAAGTGACCACTGGCACTTGGGTCATGGGTGACGGGGTGTACAAGTAGGTAAGCACAATTGACCTATGGCCTGCCCTAACAATAACTTGAATTTGTCTCACCAGGCAATATGGCAACAGCGTGACACACCCTCTAGGCAGTGAGGGTAAGGACAAGGAAGACACAATGGCGATGACACCATGGTGTACAGTGTGCCATGTGCTCTGTGGACAACACTGCGGCGGCGACGACAAGTGCAGTCATGTACAAAAATATGATGCATCTGTGAATTGTTTTACTATGACACTCAGTGGCTTTGCAATGTAGTATAAAAAGGACGTCTGCATCAGGGTATTGCGCTGGGATCAAGCTCGGCAGTTCCGGAGTACAGTAATTGGTCAAATTATAAGTCGATGTCACCACACAACCTCCGCAGCAATGCTAACTGCATTTGTGCCTATTTTTGACCAAAATCAAGATCCCAACTGTTCACAAGCCTTTATATGCCGCTTTACAAATGTTATATTTCCCCGCAGATAAATAATTATGATTGCCTGATTAGCTGTTACGCTCGCTCTACTTTGCCCCTATAATATTTGCCATACCAAGGGATCGAACTCCCAACCTCACTATGATAACAGTCACTACTAACCACTACACTCCTTATCCTATGCAACGCCCCTGGCCTAGACTCTCGCACAGCCTTATGGCTGTCCACCTCATGTTCACCTCATGACAGATTCTTCGCCATGCATATCGCACAGCCTTGCATCTAGGCGCCTCATGTATTTCATCTCTGCTCTATGACCCCTATCTCGCCTCATGCTCGTCTCATGTATTCCTCATGACTCGCACTCGTCCTATAGGGTATCATCCACTTATCTAGGCTATGCTCCTCATGGCTCCCTCATGTACTATGGCACAGGATATCTGTAGATCTAGTGTACACAAGTGTAAACCCTTAAACAGTATATAAAGCCCAAGCACACTCGACTGGTTTCCCCCAGTCTTGTTCACTTGGAGATTTCCCATCTTCACTCTTGCCACACAAGGTCTCGCCCTTTACTTCTCAGTTTGCCATTGAGTGCCACTGATGAAGGTCTCTCCCTTGCTCTAGCTTAACCGCCAGCTCTTGAGTGAGTTTGGTCGTTTCACTTGAACAAGACTTTCATTACTGATACCGTGGAAGGTCTAGCAATCAACACCTCTCGCATCTGCCCTATCCACCACCCCACACTTTTATCTTCGCCAGTGAGAAACCATCTTGCTGTCTATTGATTGAACGGCCACACTAATCTCGTTGAATAGTGTCGTGCAAATCGGGATCAGCCTTCCCCTCCGCTTTTGAGTTTGCGGTCCGGAAACAGGATCGCCTACCTTTAGTCAGGGTCATTGACTACACTTACCAGGCACCCATTGATAGCATTCTAGGAGGCCCTCTATTCACCTCACCAGAGAGAGAGATCAAACAAGAGAAGGAATCCTTTGTCCTCACCCTAGTCGAGGAATCTGTCAACCTTGTATACCCACAGGTACCACCGTTCCCTCACGTCGAGGACTACCTCTGGCCAGACTTTTCTGACGATGCCAACGCCTTCTTTGAACAGTTCGAAGAACAGGAGGAACTGCCCTCCTATAGGTCCGAGTCACCGCGTCTACCACCCGCCCCGCGCTTCGACACTCCGGTCGATCAAAGAAGGATCAAATTCTTCCAAGGTTGGGAATTCGAAGAGTTTGATTTCCGTTATGTTCGGCCACCAGCTTGGCAGGAACCCCTACCCATCTCACCTCGCTTCCCTCTGGTCGATCTATTGGATCCCGGTTATTACGTACCTGAATTAGAACAGGTCCACCAAGACTTCAGGAACTTTTACCCTGAACCCATCCGCTCGCCTCCGCCGCTCGAGGAACCCATCGACTGGACATACGTCCACCGCCACCTACTAGAACAAGAAATCTTCAGGTCTGGATTCTCCACTCCCCTCACTTCAAGTTTCGTCAGGAGCTCTAATGATCCATATAGAGCACTCTTCCCGGACGAGGTCCAAGACATTATTCGAGAGGGAATTAACCTGGGCATTGAGCAGCAGGGAGATAGACGCCATCACTCGGATTCACGGGAGAGAGACATTTCGAAGAGGAGAAGGATCTCATCGGAACTATCATCTTCATTCTCCACCTCTTCCCCTTCTTGTTCTCCTTCCCCTCCTCCTATCCCTTGTTGGCACCGGGGCGCACCTCATCGTTTTGGTTACCAGCGTCCTCCTCTACGTAGATCAGAACACCTTAGGAAGCCTGCACATTACCGCTAGCAGCAAGGTGTCTATAAAGTTTGTACATAGGGAACTAGTCGAGGCATATAGAAGGGATCAGGCGATTCAGTCTGAAATTGAGAGAGAACTCGAGAACCAGGAAAACCAGGAAAACCAGGAAAACCAAGAAAACATCCCACCACCGGCTTACATAGCACCTGAACCGCCAGCTGCTAACCGCACTAACCAAGCAGGTCCTAGACTAGTTTTCGGAAGACTCCCGCTCCCCATCCTTCCTATTCCAGAAGAAATCTGCATTCACAGAGATGCTATACCCGAAAAACCGAGAACCCCTGCTCCAGTCTTTCATTACCGATATGACCCTAGAGACTTCCTATGTTATGGTTTTTCTTTCTTTCCTATTTCTTTTGTAACACTTACTACGTTGGCGTTTCCTAGTACCGTTCAACCGGTACATCTTTTCCTTTCTCGCTTGTATAGCTTCGTACTGCTCCTCACAGCAACACGTATAGCCTCACTTTTCCTATTCCATCATAGCTGTGTCTTCTTTCTTTCTTCGTATGCAGTGCCTCTTGGTCTGTGCGTATTCTCTTGTAGTATAAATACCTCGTCAGTTCCCATGTAACTCTAAGCTAGTTCTATGCAATAACACGCATAGTAACTTGCAACCGCATTCTCGAGTGAGGTTGATCTCGAGTCTAGCACGACTTTGCTCCAAGACATCATCACTAGTCTTCGTGCTACTACTGAGTGCACGCATCTCGTCTCTTCATAGTCTTCACGCTACTACTCAGAGTGCGTGCTTGCTTGTTCTACGCTACGCGTAACATCCTAGCTCCAGGTCAAGAAACAGACGCTTGCTCTGGAAACACTTCAGAAGTCCCCTCCGGATACCAAAGCCCTGACGCCGATCTAGCCGACGTCAAATAGATCTGGATCACGTAAGCAAACACTGGAAATTGTCTAAGTCCGATAAGGAAAGGTTCCAGAAAAGCATAAACTCTATTGCCAAGCACAAATCGTCTAGTAACCCCTATTCTCCTAAGTCCGCTTATGGAAAGCTATTGAAGAAAGCTTATAAACTCAAGAAATCCATCAAGTAAGGAACCATGTCTCGCACTCAGCTCCAACAGGATATTGCCAACGCCCTTGCTTTTGCCAGGCAAGATTGGGTACAAGGATCAGCAGCATTGAATGCCGCCTTCGCTAATATGCTAACCTCTCTCGACAACATGGGCAATCAAGTGCTCGCAATGCAAGCACAAAACACCGCCACGGCCCAGACGGCCAAAATATCTAAAC
>JBBPOE010000953.1:0-10733 GCA_038091295.1 Tylopilus felleus | reverse complement strand
CTCAGGGTAAGATTCATACACTCAGATCCACGACCTTTTTGAGCTTCTCCACGCAGGTGTCAGTCAGGGTAATGAAGAAGATGGTGAGTGCCTTTTTGTGCCTTCTCATGCTTGGACTGATTGGTCGTCTTTTATGTTAGAAAACGGTAGGTTGTTTCTGCCTTTAGGGCATCATCTAGCTGACTTTTACCGTCAGCCACATTCAACGCGTTCAGCGATACGTACATTGGCAATTACCCACAAGCCCTACTGGAGACCGTGGACAAGCATTTTAGCGAAAACCGATACAATAGTACCACCTCCATTGTGCAGTCATCTGGAACAGGCAAGTCGCGGGGTGTAGCAGAAGCAGCTAAGATTCGCTTCACTTTCCTGTTCAATCTTAGAGAAGATGTTAGACATCATTATAGTACGCCTCCATTTCCTTTCTTGTAGTGGACTGAAACATAGTATATGCAGCGTATCCTCCACCGGACACCAATGTTCGGGACTACCTTATTGGATCAGGGACCGATGAGGCTATTGGAACAAGGTATACTGCCTTCTTATGCTCCCTCTTCACTCGCGCGCAAGAATGCATCTCAGGCGTCGACCGCAAAGGGACACCTCTTGCAGAGTGGTGGTATGCGTACCTCAACTCTCAGGGAACCGCAAGATCTCCTGACCCTGAGAGAGTGAAGTTTTATGACGAGGTTGTGGAGAAATCCAAAGTACGAAGTCCTGCCGCTTCTGAGCCTGGATTGCCATCTGAGAACCAACCACAGACAATAGCACAGGAGTATGCCACAAGAAATGGTCACCTCACCTCTTTCCTCCAAAGTTCTTGCGTGGATTTTGTGAAATTCTTAAAGAGCCAACATGGGGATTACCCAGGGGTCCACTGCATACTCGTGTTCGACGAAGCCCAGCCACTCACGAAACTCATGCCAGGGGGAGAGCACAGCTACTTCCATCGCTTCGGGTCCGTCCTTGCGAAAATCGTCACACAGCCTGTGTTTACAATATTCCTTTCCACCAATTCAAACATCCGAGCGCTTGCTCCTCCTCCTCATTTACATCCATCAGTTCGCGTAGCCACGCAGGAACAGCAGCTTCTTCCACCTTCTACCGAGTTGCCATTTGACGTGTTTGCATGGGACCTCAATGATGAACTTATTGGATCTACGGGATCTACGCTGAGTGCAGTTTGCTCTCTGAACATCATGGTGCGTTTCGGCCGTACCATGTAAGGAGAATACTGTATGTAGCGTCCAGTGATGTGTCTCTAATACATAATTTGCAGGTGGAAGTCTATGTACCAGCACGGGCACGGCTCTATCATTGCCCTCGCAATGGCAAAGTTAAACCCAAAGCGCGCTTTCCGCGATGATGAACTTGCTCAATTTGCATGCTTGGCCGTACGTATTGGCTTGGACTTTGATGCCTCTCGTGAAATTGGTCACGCAAAGCAAATCGAATCTGTTGAATCGTACATGCGCATTGTTTTTGCAGTTCCCAGTCATCTGGAGTACATGCGGACTGGAATCCCATCAGAGCCGGTCTTAGCTGAGGCTGCTGCCCGCCTGCTCAACTGGGGACTCGGAGGAAACTCAGATAAGCACATGAAGACACTTGCCCCCACAGTACTCAACAAGGCATTTGAAAGAGGCTTCCTTGCACGAGGAGAGAGGGGAGAGATGATAGCACGTCTGCTATGGACCCTCGCATATGATGAAGTAGCAAAGGGTGGCCATAGCTTGAATGACCCCGTTGTGTTTCACCAACCCATCAAGGTTCTGGACTTTCTTCGCAAGCTCTTTCATGGGAATCACTGGGATGAAATCCTCAATGCAAAGCCTATGGGAGACCCGGATGGTCCCTCCTTATCCGAGGCATTTAAATCAGCGTACATCTGCTTTTCTCACTTTATGGACGCTGTGGACCACCACATCAACCTCCGAAATGTCTACCGGCTCTTGCTCCGAGGTGCTGCACTCAGCTGCCAGCGCAACCAGCGATCGATTGATTTCCTAATACCAATCCTCTTCGGAACCCCTGACTCTACGCAGATCAGAAGATCAAACACGTCCGTTCTGCAAGCTCAGGTCAAAAACCGTAATCAAGAGGAGGAATTCATTGCTGATCCCTCCTTGGTACAATCCAAGCACCCCGTTATTTCCATCATCCATGAGTTGGGGTCACCCAAGAGTGAGGTGGAATGTAAATCTTTTACTCGGCCATCGAACAGGCATGGACGCCACTATCAGATTGTTGCCCGTGGATGCTCCTCGGGGACGTACGGCATCATTCCGAGCAGCATGGACGAGACTTACCCCATGTTACTCGGTTCAAACCTGCTCATGGAGGACTTCCCTCGGAAGACTATCAAGAGTTGTGCGTCGTTATTCTACCAGATGCAGCCCTGCGTTGGGCTTTATGGAGGTCAGAAGGGAAAGGAGGGTCCGTGGGGGAAGAATGAACCGAAGGTTGAGATTCAGTCGTGGTTTGGCAGGGACGTAGAGTGAACTTCTAGAGATGGACGAGACAAGACCATCCAAGGTTATGTTCGGTAATAGTTTGGACGATGTTCAGGCTGTGGCGAAATGTGTAAGACTACAGAACTGGTTTCCGTGTAAATGATATGGTTGTCTGGCACCGATGGAGATGCAGTAATGAACTTACTAATGATCGACCAAGTGAAGGCAAACACCCGTGATCTGATAATACTCACAGCAGCAAGACGCATGGAAGAAATGTCGAATTCTGCGCGAGTCGCGTTCTACATAGTAAGTACCAGCGGACGGAAGAAGTGCAGATCAGCAACTAACTAGGAAGTTTTAGTGGGGCTTACCTTTTATCTCGTAGGGTTTTTTCAGGCAGACTTGCACTCAACGTAACGGGTACTGTGAGATTACAGATGCATCGATGAGCATCAACAAGTCGATTACAGGAGGACACGAGCGTGTGGGATGTTACATCATACAAATGGCATAATATGTAGAACCCCCACTCGAACAGAATCACCTCTTCTAGCCGCCTTCCAAGTTCATGGGCGCCAGCGAAAGCGGTACCTCCGTCACGAGGGACAAACTAGTCAAAATGAGATGTTCCGAGCACAGTGGAAGGATCTGGGTGTAAATCCACCCAAACATCGCTCTGGAGGACGGGAACGCGGACAAGGATGCGGAAGAGCTTGGCCAAGCCCGAACTTTTGTGTCCTCGAAAATATTGTTCATGGAAAAACTTGGTTTGTGGACAGCTACCGCTTATATATGGCTATACAGTTTATTTGTCAGCAATTCTCATGCCAATCGTAGAGCCCGTTTGTTGTATCTATCGATATACACCCATCTCAGACTGATCGAAAATTATGTTCTTTGAAGCTGTACGGGGTTACATTTAAATACAAGTTTTACGGGCTGATTACAGTCGCTGTGAACCTGGTGTTGACTCGGACGACATTGAGGACCTAACCATTGATGCGTCTCATCTCATGTCGGAACCACATGATCATGTGTGACGTTTGCGCTCTTTCATTCAAACTAACGCACATTCCTTTCTATCTCTCTTTCAGTCACAACTCCGGTGGTGATTGTCAATCCGATGTTCGTCTTTCACTGCCCTCGAACCAATCTGGCGCTCTCCCTTGACAAAGACACTCGCTGTTGCTATACGACCGACAAAATGCCTACCAAAGCGTGGGTGAGAAACGCTCGATTTAAGGACTTGTGGACTGATCGGTCCACTGAGGGAATCAATCGGAGCGGGAACACCACCCAGCATCGCAGACAGCTTAACCTGGTCTGGTCGACGCTTTGACGAGGTTTGAGGTATAAATGCAGTCGATTTCCTCATCTCCGAGCAAGACCCCGACCTATCTGTCGTTACAACCACCAACCTTTGCGCCATGGCCGATTCAAACTTCCGTCCATACCCACTGCCGTTCCCGAGCGAGGACCAACGTATGTTGATATCCTCGTACTCATCTCTTGCAAACGCGCTTGGCACGGATCCTGGATACACGAGTCGACAAGGAGGGAGGCCCCTTCCCGCGAACTGCAACGCGGTCTTCGACAAACAGGCCATCTACCTGGATAGACCACCTGTCAGCAGCCCCTCGTACCCATATCCAGCACGCAACGTCTTCAATCCTGGTACTTACCCAATGAGAACACCGTTGCCTGTGTCCAATGGAGGGTGCCCGAGTAACAAGAACGCAGCACGGGGAGAGAACAGCGATCAGAACGATCTACACAGGTTACCACCACGATACGACCGCCTGCCACAGCCTTTTTTCGTGGAACCGGACATGGCCCATGCGTACCAAGCTAGAGCTGAGTTTCCTGCGATCCGTTTCCTGCGCAAGGGGGACAAACCGCCCTATTCTCTCTGGGATCTGTTGACCATGGACACTATGCCGGACTTGGTGGCTGGAGACTTGCCCGTATTCGTTCAGAGCCCTGATCGTTGGATTAAAACCAAGTTGATTGTATGTCCTCTTATATCTCGGACCACCATGTACTCACCATGCACTTCCAACAGTGGCCCGGCTATTCGCGCTACCCATTTGAGAAGCGAATACCGATCAAACGAAGTGCCTCTTTGACGCCGGCCTTGTTACTGATGACACTTGCGTATCATATGCACGAATTCATAAGATGGATTCACGTATGCTGTCTCTCTTGACAGATAAGCTCTTCTTTATCGTTTCTTCGGTAGAACGAGGGTGCGGTTGTCGAACCTGGTCAAGAACATTGTGCAGTCACAGGGATACCAGAAGGTGCTCCAGCGATGTGGAAAAACTGCGTCATTACTTCTTTGCAGCACCTAACAGGCAGTATCTGGCAACCGGAAATTTATTATCCAAGAGGATGACAGCCACGTCACGGCTAGTTGGTAAGTATAAACCGTCGCTGAATGCATGTATTGTTTGTTGTAAAGCAAGCCTGGAGCCTGCGTGATGTGTATACACCTGCCTTGTGACATGGAGAGTCTCGATGACGTACTTGACAAGGAACTTTCTTCCCCACACATCGCGGGTTCTTCACAGAGGTAAGAAGGGAGGGACGAAGAAATCGACGCTTCAAGGTTGACGTTATATATCCACGACACCATCCGAAGGGGGTTGGCGCTCGATAGACACCTCTGCCGCAAGTCGTGAGATCTCTGAAAATGCTGCTTTGAGGGAATCCAAGTCTGCATCGAGGCTTTCGGCGCGGTTTTTCATCTGTTATAACAAGCTGAAACTGGAGCAAATGGAAGGCTTGGCTTAGCGTACTGTTGCGATGGTATCACTTGCTGCGATGAGCTCGTGATGATGACCGTACACGAGAGACTGTCGTTCACCATCTAATTGCCGTATCTCTTCTCGCCGTCTTAGTATCTCGTAGTCAAACGACACAGGAAGCTCACCCGCAAGAAGTTCGTTCTCGCGCTTGAGCAGGGCGGGGAGAGAGGACGTCGTAATTAACTGATCGTAGTACGTCTTGGCATCGAAAGCAGGCGAGTCTGAGCGGCAACGTCAATACCGATCGGAGTAGGGTGACGTGCAGACATGCCCATGTTCATTGGATCATTGCTCTTTCCGGGCACTGGGGGCGGTGGTCCTACTCCGAGACCATAGTGTTTCCTCAACAGGTCCATAGCGCGTGTCTTGGTTGATGATGCAGGAGGGCTCAGAGTCCCTGAGATTGACTGACTGACTCCGGAGGTCGAACGCTGCTGTAAGGAGGTAGGAGGGGTCATCGAGCGGAGCGGTGAGGACACTACCCGCTGTGTCGACTGCCTCCGCTGCGTGGTTGGCGAGGACATGAAGAGGTATCGAGGTGTTTGGGGTCCGGTTGAGTCGCGATCACGTGTACAGACGCGCTGATCGACTAGAGGCTGACACTCACTCCACTCCACGACCACATTCACATTCATGGCTATCGGTGTCGACGACTGGCTGGTTGCTGATAGCGAGGACGAGGATGCATTCGCACAGTTTCCCTCAGAAAATGTCCCTAGAGCATCAGTGGAAACTCGCTCTGCCGCTGCAGGTAATGTGACTTCTCCTAACGCCGGGTTTCAGTCGTGCCTACGCTGACACTCCTCGTAACACTGTCTTCTAGCCTCAGAGATTCAGACGGCTGTATTCAATCCGGATCAACCACGTACCCCCCCACGTGGCCGCCAGCCGTCGTCAGCATTGGCAGACGAGTCCCTCTTCACCCCGCCCGGGATGGACTCTACCATCGGCAACTTTACAAGCGTACCTTCAATATCTGCTGAGCCATCCGCAATGCCACCCAAGCCACGACCACGGCCACGATTGGTGATGAAGAAAGCCGTGCCTTGCGATCCTAATGTCGACGCATCAAGCACATTCTCTCACATCAGTGACCTTCCAATCTCAGCAACGAGGCGCACTATTGATAGCATCCATCCTGCAACAGCGACGTCTGTCGGTTTTTCTGATGCAGTCGACGATGTATACTCATTTGACATCGCGGAGCGTGCCAAGATGCGTTCCAGAAAGTCGCAGACAGCGAAAAGATCCATACAACCCCAAGTCACGATGAACGAAGTTATTGAACTGACATCGGACGAGGATGAACTTGGACTTACTTTGAAGCCCACGAAGCGCCAGAAGAAACAAAATGACCCAATCACAAAGTCCAAAGTTCAAACGAGACCACGGCCAAAGCCCAGACTGAAAGCTAAACCAGCGGTTGTGTTGCCAAGTGGCTCACCAACTAGCCAAACTGTGATCCGAGATCTACCAGCACCACTCCCACAGTGCGCGTCCTCTTCCCAGCTGCCTGCGTCAACATTACCTACTATCCCACCGTCTACGCCACCACAGCCCCGCGAGCCCACCCCTCTATCCTCTCCCCTAGTTACGACTCGGAAACGCAAGAGGATTCGTCCCTCGGTTGCTGAAGATGACGATGAAATGGATATCATTAGTCGCAACCCTACCGAAGTGTCTCCATCTTTCACGATGCCCCCGCCCTTCTTCGCTCCTTCGTCTTCTTCGCTACCCACAGATTCTGGAATTGAGATCCCTCTTGTCGAGCCACTCAGTGGCCGAGGTAAAAAGAAACAGGTATCATCCGGCAAAAAAGGAACGCAAAAGAAGGCACCGACCAAAGGAAAAAAAGGCAAGAAGGGGAACATGACCAGTGCTGTCGACGAAATGGCCGAGGATTCTACAATGTTGAGTCGGGAGTTTTCCACGCCAGCTATACACCACATCCCGAGCTTCACAAAAGAACGCTACTCTCCAGTGGTTAGAAACACGACTGCTAGTCGCAGTCCTTCGTCGCAGTCTGCGATGAAGAAGGCATCGGTAAAACAAGCTGAAACGAAGAAGGGAAAGGCTAGAGCGATTGATTCTTGCGAGGAAGAAGACGAGCTAATCCTTCCGTCGAAGTCCAATACCGCCCATACGCCCATCTTAGATGAAGGAGACGGTCAAAGAAGCAAGGTACACTAGCTGTCCTCTCTGCACCACCTACTTATATTTCACGATACAGGAAAACCTGAGACCGGATGATCTCAGCCCCCCAAGACGAGATCCACCACCTAAACACACTTCAACCCCCGGTGCCCAACTTCGTCACTCTTCAGTCAAACCCAAATTGACCCCCATGTCTGAGCTCATCCGGCGCGTAAACTCGCAACCGAATTCACCTTTTCCCACCACCTCCCGGACATATTCACCTTTCTTAAAATCTTCCCGGACAATGCTCTCGAGAATTGCTCCGCTTCACCCAAATCGTCGGACTCCTCCGCCCCCACTGCCCCGCCCTCCTCCTCCAAAGAAGAGTAAGAAACAACTTGAACTAGAAGAGAGAATCGAGGAGGAGTTGGCTGAGACAGTTGAAGGATGGTCTTGCCTCACGGATGAGGAGAGAAAGGCCCTACGAAAAGCGAGGATCAATGTTGAATTGGGTTATGAAGATTGAAGGTGGTAGCGCTTTTCTTTCACTCGACGCATGCATCTGGACGCTGTTGAGGTTAGCTCGCATTGTTGAACTCATGTATGTAATGACTTCCATCCCTGGTAGTTCTATGCTCGCAACTTTCTAGATAATCCCCAGTTCTCATTCAGGGACCAGTGATTCGCAACTATCCATATCGACTCCTGTGCAGTATCGTACCATTAATCACTACAGGCGTATGTTACTTGTCAGTGACGCCCCCGCAATCGGTTACCCCGACAAGCATCGGAGATAAGTCGCAGGATTCTGCCCCTGCAATCCTTTACACTCGGATCGCTCAGCTCGTCAAACCTCGGCACCGCTTCCATCCACCTCGCATCCGGAAAATTATCCACTATTCCCCCGGACGTAACCTGACATGTTCTTTTCCACTCCGAGCTTCTGATATCCCTTTCCCCCAGTTGCATCACCACCACCGCGACCTTGACTCCCCTTTCACAGAAATCGACATAAATCTTGTTATAGATCTTCCAGTGGACCTCGACCTTGATTTTCCTCGCGTCGATGCAGAGCAGAACGAAGTTGACGCTGGGATTTCTGCCGCGCAAGAACTTCCTCACCTCGCGTTCCGCATCAGGCAAGACACCGAGGAGCCTGAGCAAGCCGGTAATCGGGGCTGACTTCTCCGAGCCCTCGTTCAGCCCCCTCGTATCCCAGATACGATATCGGGTACCCCCTTCGACCACGTCGTACGACATAGTTCGGGTGGTGCATGGTCTGACGTTGTTGTCGACTGCAGCGATTCTCTCGCCCTTGAGCACGTTCACTAGTGTGCTCTTCCCGACGCCAGTATTGCCGACGATGGCAACATTCATGGTGGGTTCGTTTGATTTCTTCGCGCGGAGGTTGGCACAAAGAAATGCAAAGGAGGGGCATAGGACTAACCGACATGTTCCAGTTCTGACGGCCGTAGCGTTCGCTAGCGCAGAGTGTGGATGTTGGGTGCGATGCGTAAAGGCTGGGATGGCTTGATACATGTGTCCAGATGCGGCAAGGCACCTCGTCAACATGTGGATTCCAGCAGGTCGTGCCACGCCGCACAGGAACTGGCGATCCACTTTCTCGATGGCCACGATTATCTGATTCAAGTTTACTCCCGGTGGCGTGCGTCCGGACGTCTCAACAAGTACATGTACACATATATTGTCTGAAGATCAAAACAAGATTCAAAGTACCGAAATTCCAGTGGGTCCCCGAATGATTTCTACTCGGTAGACTGGAAACGAAGCGTCATGGTCTACCAGAGAGCCGAAAGATGAGGTGCCTGAGAGCGAGAGAGTCTTCCTTGCACTCTCGAGAAGACGTATCTCGGTATTTTCTCACCATCAACAGGAGATCTTTGGTGTCGTCGAGCCCAATTCCTAATTCCAACCCTCTAAGCTGCTCCTCACATCTCTCTTTCCACTCCGCTGCGAAGCTCGGGGTCATTTGGGTGATGACGATCACCGGTTTAACCCTCTTGCCGCAATATTCGGCATAAACCTTGCGAAAATGCTGCCAATGGATGGGGACATCTATCTTCGATGCGTGAATACACCACATCAGGACGACGATGGGACCAGATCGCGATTGCTCTCCATCGTTGAGATCGTGAACGCGCTTCCGACAGACACTTCTGAGATCGCGTTCAGACTGGCGTCTGAAGAGCCCAAAGCCTTGTTGGCGAAGCCAATTGGCGGCGGTGTCCATGAGATTCGGGTGATCGACCGCTTCGTCGAGGCCCCGCGTGTCCCAAAGGCTGCACTGTAGGGTTGTCCCATCGACTTGCAGTGGTGCTATATGCATAGTGGTCTCTATGGGACAAGGTCTGACGTCGTTCGATACTCTGGCAGCCTGCGTCGAGCCAGCGGGAGCAGCAGTGATCATATTGATCAGCGTGCTTCTTCCGACGCCAGTTTGGCCAGCCAAAAGGATATCGATGTCGCATTCTCTTTTGCCCACGGCGGTCTGTTATTCAGGAGTCGTGTTACGCTGGAGATATCGACAAGTTCGCTACTTACCTCCGCCAGTGCCATACCAGGTTTCCAAAGAATCCAGACAGTGCACGTAGTTGTCAAGGGCTCAGGTTGTGGTGTGGGTGCTTTATAATTCTCTGCACACGAGGCACTGGAGCCAGTGCTCCCGGATATATCATCGCATCCATCGATGACGATGCGTGCCAGATGTTCGTCTTGCATAGCTGCTGTTTACTAAGCTAAGCTGGGCTGTTCACCCGTTTTTACGCAAACTTGATCAATTGACTTGTGACTAGTTGATCAGACATTTCTTCCATGCGTCTTGCTACCGTGAATATCATCACATCACTCAGTATACGGATATTATCTTTGCTTGGCTGATCATTCAAGTTACTAGATTCATCAAGACAACTACATATCATTTACACGGAAACCAGTTCTGTAGTCTGACACATTTCGCGCACAGCCTAAACATCGTCCAAACTATCACCGAACATCACCTTGCATAGTCTTGTCTCGTCCATCTAGCTCACTCTATGTCCCTGCCAAACCACGGCTGAATTTCAACCTTCGGTTCATTCTTCCCCCACGGACCCTCCTTTCCCTTCCATAAAGTCCGGTACAGCCTGAGGGCTGCATTTGGTAGGATAAGGACGCGCATTTCTCTTCAGTCTTCTGAGGGAAGTCCTCCATGAGCAGGTTTGAACCGAGTAACATGGCGTAAGTCTCGTCCATACTGCTCGGAATGACGCCGTACGTCTGAGCATGTGAAGGCACAAACCAAACCACTCACCAACTTGTTTATTACCCTGAA
>JBBPOE010000952.1:0-10747 GCA_038091295.1 Tylopilus felleus | reverse complement strand
ACCATCACCACCACCACTACCATCAAGGACATGGACGTGATGCCCAACACTTTCAATATGTTGGAGCTCTCTCCAGGTTCCCCCATCTCCCACTCTCGTACTCTGACCCCCCCTCCAAACCCTGAGATGAACACATGGGTTCTGCTTGCCAAGCAAATCCATGAGGTTGCCATCCAGATATAGGACTCATCTGACGAAGAGTCAACCCTTGTCCCCAAGTGGAAGAGGTCTTGCCACTCTTGCAAGTGTGAGATCATGCCTCCTCCTGCCGATGAATGGGACACCGACGACATTGTCGACATCTACAGATCTGATGGAGTCAATGAGGAGATCGCAGAGGCCGCTGGACTTGAGCTGGACCTGGCTTGGTCGAGATTATTGAGGCAAGTGGATTCATCACATGCACCTGTACAATCATGCTCACATTCTTCACTTGATGCATATTTTAATGCTTGTGTAGTTCATAATTCATACATGTCATGTGATATACCCATATACAGTTGCACCCAGACTATAATATCTACCATGAATGATGTACTTTGTTTGTGCCATCACTCATCTGATCATAAGAAGTGTGTGTGTGATCACAATATCACAAATAAGAAACTGTGGATCCTTGACTCCAGTGCTTCAATGCACTTTACCCCTGATCAAAAAGACTTTGACAAATATCATGAGCTGAAAGGCTCTGAAAGGATACCCGTCCGAACTGCAAATGGACTGATCTATATAGTAGGACGAGAACATATATTAGTGCAATGATTGGATCAAGATTGAAAGATTAAGATTCTTGATCTGCACAACATTGGACATATATCAAATTCTGGTGTCCACCTCATCTCTCTAGGTTTTCTACTTGCTCATGTGCAAAAATACACGGCGACATGGAACACCTTATGGTGACATACAGTGATGGCACTACCCTTGCTTACTTTATTCCAGGTTGTATGGGTCCAGGCATGTATATGGTTGAGGATATCCCTCCCACTGCCAAGGATCATACACATACAAGCAAAATTACCTATGACATAGTCCACAAGCATTTTGGACATCCGTCGAAAGAAGTCATTTGACATGCTAAAAAGCACGTCAAGAATATGCCCAAGATCGAGATCCCATTGGAGGACTCTATCTGTCCTGGCTGTGCTAAGGGAAAACCACCCAATTGGGCATTCCCTCCTACTTAGCAGCACACTATCCATGTGTTCGAATTGATTCACTCAGACCTAAAATCCTTTCCCACTGAGTCATATCACTGTCATTGGTACATCATCACTTTCTTCAATGATTTCTCATCCATGGCTTGGGTTTGCTGCATTCATAACAAAAATGATGCACTTACTGCAACTTGTCTCTTCTTGAACATGGTTGCAATCCAATATAATGCCAAAGTACTTGGATGAATGTCTGATGGAGGGGGAGAGTACAAGCCCAAAGCATTTGATGACATGCTCAAGGAGCAAGGGATTCACATTTTCCAAAGTGCACCCCACACATCACAACAAAACAGTCACGCTGAATGCTTCATGCATACTGTTATGGACAAATCAGAAGCTATGTGGCATGATACCTGCATTCCTGATAGTTGGTGGGAATTCTCCACCACCCATGCAACCCATCAGTACAATCGTACACCGATGCATTGCCATAACTGGTGTACCCCCTATGAGGTGCTTAACAAAAAGCAACCAGACATACATAGCACACCTCTGCATCTTTGGATGTGCCACTTATGTTCATCTACATGAGAATGTGTGGGCTAAAAAAATAGCCCCTACATAAGTCTGAACTCATGGTGTACCTTAGTGTTGCACCTGGAAACAATGTAAACTATTTGTTCATGAGATTCCCTAACAATGTTTTGTTATCTGCACACACCATTTTTGATGAAGTGCAAAATTTCCTCGCTGTGCGATTAAACACACACAGCCTACTGCACAACCAGTGCCACCTATCACAGATGAGCGCCAGCCTACACAGCTGCCACACTCTGCTGATGACGACTATCTACCCAATCGACCTGCTGCTTGAGGACCATCTTCTCCTCCAGTCCCTCCTTGCATGCCTTCCCCCTGCCCAGCAGTGGCCCTGCCTCAGACATTGCACAGTTAGAGACTGGCTGGCCCACCTGTGGTACCACCTGCTTCCAGATGCTCTCAAAGAGAACACTGTGTGCCTAATTGGCCTGGCAATGTCTATGGTGATGATTGTTACCTGGTTGAGCAAGTGAGAGATGCCAATCGTCTTAGACGATGGTGTGACATGGTTCAGGAACTGAGTTCCTCTAATAGAGACAATGAACTGGAGCTGGCACCCATAATGCCTGGCAATCTTCCTGGCACACCTGCCTCTCCTGCCCTCCCAGCTCTTGAATCTGACAATGAAGCTGATGTTGAATGGTTATGCCATGAAGGGGAAGTAAGATTAATGGCAATGTTGATGTTAAATGCAATCCCATATAGGCTAGATTCTGCAGAAACTAAGCCACTATGTGAATGAACACTAAGGGACATTCAGACGCTGCCAGCTGTAGCACAGGAAGAATGGAAAGCCGCATGTCGATGCAAGCTTGATATTCTCCATGAGTGCAGAGTCTTTGAACTGGTTGATGCCTCCAAAGGGCACAAGGTTATTTCTAACCAATTAGTATTTGATATAAAACCCAATGGTCATAAATGTGCACGATTAGTTGCAAAAGGTTTCTCCCAGGTCGAAGGCATTGACTTCGATCACATCTTCTCTCCAGTTGTAAGGTTTGAGACTGTGCAGCTTATTCTTGCACTTGCTGCCTTAGAGAACTGGCACATCAAAGCACTCAATGTTTGAAACACTTACCTTTATGGGAAGCTGAGAGAAGAGATCTACATGAAACAACTCCAAGGTTTCTCAGTCCCTGGTCAAGAGCATAAAGTGCTCTGCTTATTGCATGCCCTGTACGGCCTTAAACAAGCTGTACTAGCCTGGTGGGAGACTCTCAACAAGTCCATGAAAGAACTTGGCTTTGAACATCTGAAGTCCGATGCCAGTATCTTCCTATTCTGGAAGAAAGGCACCAACATTGTGGTTGCTGTTGTCTACGTAGACGACTCCCTTTTCTGTGGTCCCACCAAAGCCATAGTCAAAGAGGTTAAGGACACTTTCATGTGTAAGTGAGAATGCAGAGACCTAGGCCCTGCTAAGGAATTTTTGCACATGAGAATTTGTCAGGATGGCAGCAAGATCATGATTGATCAGTGTGCCTACCTTGAGAAAGTCCTTGAGTAATTCCAGATGCAAAATACCAGGATTGCCCCCACACCTTTACCTCAAGAATATTATCCCTTGATATATATTGGCCTGGTTGACCCCACATTGCAATCACACTACCAACAAGTGATCAGATCACTTCTGTACCTGTCTTTGGGCACTTGCCCAGACATTGCATATGCTGTTGCAGCACTTGCAAAGCAATCTGCCCCACCTTTGCAGGAGCATCTCGATAAGACATTATATATTTGCTGATATCTACTTGGGACAAGACATTACTTCCTTGTATATGATGGTGCTACTCAGGCTGGCATGATAGGATATGCCAATGCAGATTGGGGTTCAGATCCTAATAACTGTCACTCTCAGACAGGCTGGTTCATTAAACTAGCCAACTGCACCTTCAGCTGGCAGTCATATCAACAAAAACACACTGTGCTTTCCTCAACAGAAGCTGAATGTGTCATTATCTGATTGTAGTAGACAGTTAGTATGGTTGTGACAACTACTTAAGGAACTTGAATATCAACTCCATCCCTCTATGTGGTGATAACCAAGGAGCCATTTTCATGGCATCCAATTCTGTCATCAAAGGATGAAATAAGCATGTCAAGCTCAAATGTCATAGCATACGGGATTTCATATGTGAGGAACTTGTTGAGCTATTTTATATCAAAGGATCCAAAAACCCTGCCAATATGCTTACAAAGAACCTTGGGCATGTGAAACTTGATTAGTTCCAATCACAACTGAGATTAGTCTTCTATGACCACCCACAAGAGTCCTAAGGTGCTCTATACACTTGTAGCATCCACTGGTTGCTCAGCAAGGGGGAGTGTTGAATGAGCACCTACATGTAGCTCTTCCACTACCTTATTTCTATTCTTACTCATAGATAGTGTAGTTTACCTTATATATAAATACAGTCTCATGCTACTTGTATTTAGAGATTAGAACTCAGCATCTGAGTTCGAATAACATCTTGTTCTATTACCACATCCATCTATTCATGAGCACTACCACCTGGTGAGTTAGGCAGTCCTCTATGCCTTAGCAACATATGCTTTCAACACGACCCAGAAAAAAAAACAACAGCATGTCAATGAGAATACTGTATTCCTTCCCTCACATGAGTACTTTAATTTCCTTTTGGCTATTCTGAGCAGGAGATATGGTGTAATTGAAGCCGAGCATAACTCCATCCATGAACGTGATTCCAAGATGAATTCAGAGAAATTCTGTGGAGAATTGATGGATATTAAGGAGGTGAGTGGAAATGGAGCCTCTGTGGTCCAATAGCATAAGGATGATGTGTGTGCCTAGGAATTAAATGCCAGGTGTTGCTGTAGGAGCTGGTAGCTCCCTATGGTTGCAAATGGCCTTTTCCCCATGTCCACAGCTGCCTGATATTGTCTCCAAGTATTCCATCAAGTCCCCTGTCTATCTGAGTGTGATCCAAGACCTTTCCATATGTATTCGAACATTCCAGATAAATTCTGAGTCTGAGATATCAGTGGATTCTTTACTAATGTTTCCCCTACGAGCGGAAGCTTCTCTAACCCTTCCATTTTGCTTTCAAAGCCCTTCCATTCATACGTGCACTAATAGCGGTTGAGTTACAACAGTAGGTCGACCTAGACCTTCTCGGACTCATTAGAGCGGTCCAGAGCTGCTAGACATTGTAGGGTTTTTACCCTCTCGCCTACGACCTTCGTACCTGTACACATGGCCTCTCGAACCACTACCCAGTTGTAGCTACACAGTCCGTAAGGCTGTGGTCACCCTTGAAGTTTTTTTTCATGGTTCAACTTTATTTTCACTATTTCACATCTTTGTTGTTAGGCAAGTCTAGGGTTTGCCCTGGACTATAAAATGCTGTCCTTAAACTTAGAATACATCTTTCTTCTGCCTCTCTGTCGTCTTAAGTTTTTTGAAGGTCTTCGTCGTTGTTTGACACCTTCCACTCAAATCCGGATCCGAATCTCTCTCAAATTCACCATCTGCGTCACCATCCACCTCGCCTAGCTTCCGGATTCTCTTTGGAAGCTCCCTCTCACTTTCAGATTGTCTTCAACCACCTCTTGTCACTCAAACAACCTACCTTGAACCCCTTGGGACGAGTCATACTCGCTTTCCCACTTTCTTATAAATAATTGTTGTGTTGACTTCCTCAGGACTCACTCAGGACCTCACTACCAACCGAGCACATCACGTTTCATGATCACCCCCCTCTTCACAAAGGAGGAGATTGGTTTTTTAAATTGCACTGCTCAAACCATCCATGGGACTGTTAGCTGCCTTCCCAGTTCATCATCTATTGTAGAGTTAACCATAAAATGGAAATGTGGCACACTCTAGATACTCACCTTGTACATAGATAGGAATCTGGAACATGCAGAACTACATGGTTGAAAACTTGTGCCACTTTCTCTTCCAGGTCATCCAGTTTGGACATATCAGGGCAGTACACCCAACAGTCGTCTATGTTACGCGTAGCATAGAACAAGCAAGCACGCACTCGGAGTAGTAGCGTGAAGACTATGAAGAGACGAGATGCGTGCACTCAATAGTAGCACGAAGACTAATGATGATGTCTTGTAGCGAAGTCGCGCTAGACTCGAGATCAACCTTACTTGAGAATGCGGTTGCAAGTTACTATGCGTGTTATTGCGTAGAACTAGCTTGGAGTTACATGAGGACTGATGAGATATTTATACTACAAGAGAATGCGCACAGACCAAGAGGCACTGCGTACGAAGAAGGAAGGAAGACATAGCTATGATGGAATAGGAAAAGTGAGGCTATACGCGTTGCTGCGAAGAGCAGTGCGAAGCTATACAAGTGAGAAAGAGAAAGATGTACCGGTTGAGCGGTACTAGGAAATGTCAACGTAGTAAGAGTTACAAGGGAAGTAGAGAAGGAAGAAAAACCGTAACAGTCTACCCACTGCCATAGGCTGTTTATGTGAGTAATGATGGAGTCAATGCCCCCAGAAGTGGTACTGAAGGGGGGGAATAACTTGTTATCTGGGAAAATCTTGGCCAGGAAATCTATCATCTGGTGCTGGTTGAGTGTCCAATGCATGGAGGCTGTGTCTGATGTAGCGAGCTGTTGACAAGCCAGTCAGCAACCCATCGCTAAATGCTGGATATTGAGGATTTGATTGCTAGAATGCCAACGCACTGTAATTACCCTTTGCAGCATAGTATAGGATGTAAGCACAACTTGAAACTTGGGAGTAGCAGCAACTTGAATGGTAGTAATGTGACGGTCATGGTACAGAGCAGGTTATCACTTATCAAACAATGATCAGATCAGATCAAAGTTGATTATTACATGTACTAAAGAGGTACTGCATGACTATGAAGGACATAATGCATAGTAGAATTCTTTCTACTGGTACTTGTTTAGCCAAAATTCGGTCAGTACCTCGTGGACGTTTTATCTGGTCAAGTGAGAGTGTGCTTCCTTACCGAAATTCAGGACCAAGTGCATGGCAGATCAAATTTGCAATACTGAAATTACATCCCCAATGTGTCTCATGTGAGTTCATCACATGTTTGAGTAGATGCATCCTGGTCCCTTGGTCAACACTGCCCAGATTTCCTTGTTGAGAAACAATGTTGAAGCACTGGACGTATGCAACAAGATAGTCGGTGTTCATTGGACAGAAGACAAGCCTGAGCTGGACAATAATGTGGCCTACCACCAACATTGTAATAAGCACACTGTAAGATAGTGACTCAATGCTTTTACCTTCGACACCTTGCCGTGGCCAGAGCATTATAGAGTCTATGAGGGCAATTGGGAGAGGGAGGGAATGTTTTAAGAGTTTGTGGAGTGTCTACTACTTTGTCTGTGCGAAAGAAAAATTGTTGAACATGTAGTTTGTACCATACTTGAATGTGGTCAAATGGGAGTGGACAATTGAGGGTCTGAGTCCTGAGTCCTGAAATGTCATGGTTCATACAGACACATTGCAGAAACTCCCAGATCCCAGGACGGAGGTCTGGGACCCCAAAGAGCATAGCAGCTTCATCAACAGTCATATAAAGTAATGGCTTGTTTACAATGTGGAATGCAGTGAAGGAGGAGGAGAAGGTGCAATGTGGTTTCAGGGCGTTGGTAATGCAACCACGTGAGAGGACTTCAGCAACGGCAAAATAATTGACAGTCAATTGAGATATATTCATGTGTTCAGAGAGAGAAGGAGCGTCTGACTTGATACCATTGTTTTGATCATCCTCCTGGTCAAAATCAAGGTCATCCTCATCAAGAAGAGGTGTTTGTTCTTGCTGAGCTTCAATATATGTGGCGATGTTGAAACAGAAGCACTTATCTGAGTGATCCAGGTAGTAGGCGATCTGGTCATAGTAGTTTTGATTGTTGCTCATCCAAGCGGGTACTTTGATCTCTTGAACATGAGCATGCTCGGTTGCATTGGTGGACCACTGCATTGCAGGTCCTGAGCATCAAATGCTTGAAACCACACTTACAGCAGTTCCAGCTTGGGTATCTCCCAAGTGTTGCAGACCCCAGCCTTTACAATAGTGTCTTTGTGCTCGTGGAATAACTGGAGAGCATCTGTCAACTTTCTGAGTGATTTATCAGAGAAAACAGGTGCTTATGCAAGATAACTAAGCAGCACACAGATCACAATGAGGAATCAGTGTGGAACAGCACCAGCAATGATCCCTATGATGTAGTGCTGGATAGAACAATGGTCATGCCCAGTGACTCATTTTAACCTAGAAATCCCATCCTTGAATCTGTGATATCCAACTATAGGTTGGAGAAGGGAGAACCTGAAATCAATCTCGAGAGGGGTGATGACTTTGATACACTATTTGACATTGTGATCCCACAAAAATTGGTGGAAGTGATGCAGGGATGAATTCTATGTGAAGAAAATACAATGGGCATGATAATGGCCAGTCCATCCAAAAGAGTTCCATGACATCATTCAGGAAGAGGGCTTTGGCGGCCTTCAAAAATGACTTGTAGTTCTGCAGACAACACTTCTTGCAGGTTTTACAGATGGCAGTAAGGGTATGATATCCAGTACATGGAGGATGTAGAACTGGGTTGCCAAATTCTTCAATGTAGCTGTTGTGAACAGGGACACTTTTGGGTTTGTGCCTGCCATGAGAGAGAGCTCAGGAGTATCCCTGATGTAGGTGGCTAGAGGGTATAATAATATCATAGATTACCAACAGGGTCATTCATCATTATACCAATGTGGGCAGCCATTTTCAGTGGTTCTACCACCTCATTTAACACTTGGTGGATGAGTTGATGGTGAAGAAGGCTCCGGATGTGAGTATTTTTGTGGATAAACTTGGGATGGAGAGGAGAGTGAGAAGGAGATATGTGTAAAGTGAGATCTTAGAACATATCACGGGATCAATGTTAGCGAGGCTGATGAGAAGGGGGTATGCCATGTGATTTCCACTCATTATTGAGATGTTTGTCTTGTCCTAGGAAAGTACAATGCCCAACACTGTTGCGCCTTCTGGAAGTACATCCTAGAATGAACATTTCATGAGTATGACAGCCAACACTTCTCAGAGAAATAAAACAGACCTGAATGTCCCATGTGTGTTTCTCACTCAACCAGTCCTCATATATGCAACAAATGCGAGCAGCCAATGTCCATACTCTTCATGGGGTGAAAGATATGTGTGTTGCAAGAAGTGGATGGCTTAGGAGAGATTGAACACAGTTGAGCACAGGGCAATAGAATAGTCAGACAGACTGCTTGGTGGGAGTATCACATGGCATTCATTTGCATAACCATGGTGGTACCGATGGGAGACTCTCTATTTGTCCCCAAAGTTCTTTTGTGGTTCAAAATGAAAGTGAAAGTTGGGCAATCTTAGACCAATCAGTCACAATTCAAGGTAGAGATATCAATGACTTATGAAACTAAGCAACAACAAAGAGTCAATAGCGGCCATGCTCAGGCCCAATCACAAATACCAGGAAGAAAATTTCCATTCTTCAGCAGAGGCAAAGGGGAAATGTAGCTTCACCTGCTGTTCCTCTGTGTGTCCATCTTGCCAGAATTTGTCCATGAACATGGCTCCGCCAGCATATGACTTGCTACAATCCAGATATGCCTCTGTGAAGTTTGTCTGAGCGTCCGGGTTGTCAAGTTCCATCTTGTGGTATCCAGACTCATGATTGATGCCAGCGTGGCCAAAGTCAGAAGGTGAAGATGCAGGGTAATAATCATCATTTCTTTGGGACTCGGAGAGACAAGTCAAGTGCCACACCATCACAGGTAGGATAATCTTCTTGATGATCCTGAGGAATGTCGGAGTGGTATCAGTTAGTTCTGTAGTCATTGGTTGGTTCAAGTGTGGAAGAATGCTGGTCTCAGAACAAAACTTCTTCTGCATTGTGGATAGCTGATGTTTTTTAGCCTTCCACCATTTGTTTTTGCTCTGGGCATCAGTACGAGTGAGATATGGAAGATTTGCATGCAGCAGTTAACAGCGTAAAAGGTGTTCCTTGTGTTGTTGTGTATGTAATCCTAATCAACATGTGTTGTGCTTCAAGTTCACCATTCTACCACAATGAGCGCTGCACCTTCCCATCCAAGTCCAGAGAATGCCCAATCTCCATCAGACAAAATATTTCATTTATTGCTGTTTTTGATAATTGATCACCGAACTATTTCTCCGTTTACTACCATCAGCAACAAATACCATGTGACCCCAGTATCAGCCCATCAGCCTGCCCACTCAATCAAAACTGTTCTGAGACTCTGGATGACTCTTTTTCTTAACCTCTTGGCAAGGGGAACAAGGAGGATGATGATGTATCATGGTATAATGTAAGTTCCTATTCTCATATCCCTCACTGTCACTGATCTGATTGCCTAGAAATTTGATGACCTACACTACATGGTTCCCTGCCTACAGAACTCCAGAGAAGCCTATCTCCTCTTAGAGTTTGCTCGAGCAGACCATTGCATCCTTCTCACCAGCAAGACTCACACACACCAGATTATTTATTGCAACACTTTTGTTCTGCAATATAATCAGATGGTGTTGGAAAGGGCACAGGATGATCTGCATGCTGCAGATCATTTTATCGGGCATGTTCATCTCTTGATTTGGAAAAGTGGGCAGACCATGGCATTTAAGTATGCAATTCAGGAAGATTATTTGTTGCTTTCATCTGGTACTGTCTTCTGAACTTATGCTGTACACCAACTAACATATTTGTTGCTCCAGAGTGGTCGATAAATCACTCTTCTATTGACATTGATCTTACATACATAGTTGTGTCATTTGTTCCTGCTATATTGTACATGCCCATGCATAGATGTAAATATGTGAATGTTAACTCATATGACAAACCTGGTACTACACAGTGTGCCAATGATGAGCTCCAACTCACGATGGCAGGATGACAACAGTGATGGGCGCTCCATCTTCCTCCTCTCTCTCACTGACAACATAATGTGCAACATGACGATGATGGCAAGCATGCG
>JBBPOE010000951.1:0-10756 GCA_038091295.1 Tylopilus felleus | reverse complement strand
GAACGTCATCATTCCTGTAGCAGGCGGGCGTTTGTCCATCATAGACTTTAGCGTCTCGATTCGTGTTCCGAGCCCAGATGCGACATACAATGGTGTTGCCGGTACGGAAGACTACATTGCTCCGGAAGTTCGCAAGGGAAATTATAAACCGATGCTCGCGGACCTGTGGAGTTGCGGGCGAACGCTGGAAGAATTGTGTGGATGCTGTCATCCCTCTGCGGATCGTACGACACTCCTCAAGATAGCGAAGCGACTTATGAACCGTGATCCGGAAGCACGGCCGAAGATGTCTGACGTGCTGGAGCAGATGGCTCCTGCTCGGCGAAGAGGGGGTAATCCTGCGCCCTCCACGTTACCGTATGTCGAGGTCTGGTTTTATTTTCCAATGTGCTTACGACCGTTTTGCAGGTGTGCTTTGGCACCGTCAGTGCCTGCTCTCAGTGCCTAATTTGTCTTCCAACTTGACCTCAAGCACCTCACACCTTGCAGTTGCAATCTCCAGGTATACCTTTTCTGATATCACGAATCGAGGATGCATCATTGGCGAGAAGTATAGTACATGATATGATGATTTGGTGTAAGATGTGATTTAAAAGGAGACGACAATACAATGTACATGAATGGTCAGTGCCAATGCTCAGTCGTCAGTGTATATGATGGAAACGGGACTTCTGTTCATGTCCGACTTACGTCAGAGAAAGTTCGAGTGACTGTGTAGTTCTCACCTCTCTTCCGCGCCCTAAACACCAAGTAGTAAGTCATGAAGGCTTAGTCAACACTGGGACAATGAAAAGACGAACCTCGTGCTTCCAGCTTATCTGGGCTTTCAATTCTGTCAGGCCAAAAAGCAGAATGACATCGTACTTTATGCGATAATGGACACTCCCATCAGGAGCCACTCGCGGTCGCAAAGAGTGAGCAAGCTTGGAAGGGTTGGCAACCACGTTACACATAGGAGTGAAATGTGCTTCGATGCGAGTACACTCGTCAGTGATGCGCATGAGCTACGTTGTCCCCAGACCTACTAGGTTTCTCGTCCGTCCACTCTGGATTGAGATCGTCCCCTCTGTATGCAAGGATGAATACATTGATATTGGCCAACTGAGAACGCGAGCTTCCTAATTTATAAAACGAATGACGAAATTCTTGCTGCTCAGAGACTTGAATTCCCTAATGGAATGCTATAAATAAGGCGTTGTGATGAATCGACAACGAGTGCAGACCTTTTGCAGTATCGATGCAAATGCATTTGGCAACATCGTGGCCCCCGATAGTGAAGGTGAGTTGTGTATGTTCTCTCTTTCGGTGATCAGAAAGGAATGGATCATATGCTATACAACCTTTGGTACCATACGTGTACCTGGATGTTCGCGAGATGACCAGAGGATAAATGTAGGAAGATACTGCGCCGTCTGCGACGGCTTTGTTGCTGAGAAAATGAGCATGAGTTCCGACGGACACACATCAATACAAGACATACACGCTGCTCGAAGGTCGGCACACCTGCACCTCCGAAAATGCCGGGTGTAGCTGGAGACTGCGGTACAAGAAATCACTGGCAGCATAACCGCCAACCAGGAAAGCATACTGCCAAAAAGTGACGAGGTCAAGCGGCCTTGGATAGCGCAATGTCCGAGTCAACCTCACCTTGATTGGGAACTGCAGTCGCGCTGCAGCTTGTCGCTGCTTCTTGAAGGCATCAGCGATCGCCACCACAGAGGGTTCAAAGAATGTTGCAACGTCCTCTCTGCGCAAATGTTCGAGTATCAGCGCCACGCATTGAACATAAAGAGACTTTTACCCGGAGAGCTTGAGTTGTCCAGAACGTATATTATATTGAGGATCTTTGTCACGCACGGTTCCGAACTTGATGTACTGCGGATCATCAGCGTCACGGAACCTCAGTTTTGTAGTCTTATCGAAGACATCTTTCATCTGCTGGACGATATCAGGTGATCCGTATTGCGAGTTGGCAAGTTTGGCTTTGGTAGAATGTGAGCTGTGTGATCCACTGGAATAACGATAGCCCATACCCATGAGAAATGTATGAGCTCTTTGCGTTACGAAAACTGACCCTTGAAGATGACCTATGGGGCAACGTTTTTGAGAGAACTCGGTCACTCAAGCAAGTCTTACATTCTGCAGGCGCAATCTCCTTGAATTCTCTTGGATGCGACAACTTGATAGAATAAGCGCTCAAGTCGATAGTACCGCCTCCAGCGTCGATAACAACAACCCCTTGATGTTCCGACTCGTCAATCTCCTCCTCCTCAAGGTCATCGGTGCTGACATAGGGGAATTTGGAAAGCGAATCCGACGCTAGCATATTGGTGACGCAGAAGTGAAGACTCGCCTCCCCTTCCGTTAGTAGATGAATTCGACCGGCATGCTTCTGCTTTTTACCAGGAATCAACCCAGCAATTTTAACGGCGTGACGGATCTCTTGCTGTTGCAACCCCTCCCATCCATTTGGATGAGTGAGGATGAATTCGATGTTGTTCTCCAGTGACCTCCACATAGAGTCGCCACTGGCATGAGACTCGATGATGTAGTTACGAGCACAGCTAAAGAGATACCGCATAAAATCGGCGAGCACCTGGATGGCGCTTTTATTCTCGGGGAGGGGTGGGATGTCTTCGTCCTTGATGTGCGATGACACCAAGTGCTTCGCCCGCAAGTGAAGCTTCCACCTAATATCTCCGTTAGCATATGAATGAACGATCAAGAGCCGTCTCTTATCTGAGCTCACCATTCGAGCCTAACCCAACTTTCTTCCTCTGCTTGATCAATGATGTGCTGCTGTAGCGCCTCCGCGCCGACAGCTCTCACGGCGCCTTGACGATCATAGTACAAGATCGACGGTATCTTGTTATCGCCTCCGACTTGTTCCTGGGCAGGATACCTGTATGAGTTACACGTCAGTGCCGCCCACCTCTCGCAAAGTTCTACCTGCCTCGAAACTCCGAGAATCTTTGGAACCTCTCCAGGATCGAGTATGCAGTACGAGATTCCACTGTACGTTGTACCTACGTCGAAGGCAAGCACTAGCTTTCGAGATAGGCCACGGTACGGCTCGCTGGAGGGCATGGTGCAGGCTTACGTTGCTGAGCTAGCCGGGAAGCTTGGGAGGTGGAGAGACGCAAGTACGCTTGAAACTCGAGTCACGACTGGCACAGACAGACACGAGACGAGGGTCGTGGCTACATGCGTCAACGGACAGGAAGATGCGCCCACACAGGAAGTGATGAGTCAGTAAGCGTGTTTGATGTGACACGAGGAATACTTTAACAGGATGACCGATGATCTTGAGAACATCACCCATGACCATCGTGCCCACTCGCCCGGATCCTTATCATCCGGCTCTACCAAGTTGAACCTAGAACTGCGGTGAACTCATATTGATTATGCGGTGAGAAGAGCGAATCTCGTGGTGTTCGGAGACTTCTGGTATCGTCATCATACAGGCACTAATCTCTCACCTCGTGACCACAGCATTCGCCAAGGAGTGCCAGTGGCGTGATATTGATTCGTGCTGAAATACACAAGAGTGGTTTGGTGTAAGAAGTGATTACGAGGAAACGAAAATACAATGGTCACAAGCAGTGAATGCCAATGATCAGTCACTGGCAGTGTATATGATGGAAGCGGGTCCCAGTTCTGTTCATGTCCGACTCACGGTCGGTCAGCGAAATATATCTCACTCGACGGCATAGTTCTCACCTCTAGGCTCTTTTCCACACCATGGGCAAACCGTGATAAGTTACACGGCTTGCTCGATGCTGATACAATGAGAAGACGCACCTCGTACTAGTAGTACATACATCGTATTCCTTACCGGGCTGAACGATACTGAGACTGCAACGAGTTTGCGTCAATTACAAGGAAGCGGATGACTCGGCAGGATCATGATAGTGGGTAGGATGATGGTGCATGAATTGCGGTGCTGCTCCGAGTCGAGTTCGTCTGTATGCCACTGGCATGCCATCGTTGCAAGTGTCATTTGCTGATGTGAATATTTTCCCTTTTTAACACTGATCAACACAGTATCCTCGACGGGCAACCACGACAATACACAGACGCCCAACCCTGATCTAATCTCGTCAAACAACTTACCACGAGCCCACACCACGAATGCTTTAGGTTGCACTGGGCGGTATATTTGATGTTCGAAGCCAGGAGAAAATGTAGGATTGTACGGTGAGTAGTTTGCGTGAGATCTTGCGAATGGGACCTTGACTTGGATGTGTAAGCATTTTGGCATAGGAACTCCTTCAATTAGTACGTTGACCAAACCCCCGACTCCTTCCTCCATGCTGCTATCAACGACCTCAATGCGTGAAACCTAGACCTCTAAAATCATAGTGGAGATCCATCTATCAATCCTGGTACGTGTATTGCTTCCTTCCGACGACAAGTTCACTGTTCAATAGTTGCCGGCATGGACTCTAGGAAGAGAAGCGGTATCGACGATTGATACGCCTGCAACTGGAACACATGAACCTTCCAGGAACACGTGAAAACCTGCTCGTACACTGCTCGCCGTCTGTCCTACCCTCCAAGACCGCAGAACCACTCACAAAAATCAAGGCATAGTGCCTATAGCGAACCCCAGTCTCGCGCTGCGCTCAAGGTACTTCGAGACCCTGAACGAACGCGTCTGATACCAACACCTCGACGAAAACTGAAGCTCAGATTCATACGATATCATCACCCTCTGTATTTACGCAGGTATTGTTTGGTAAGTGAGTTTCATGTATGTGTCAGACCTGGAAGCACGCAGAATGAAATAAGAAGTTTGCATGGCTCAGTAGATCATTGCGCTCATTTCTGCGATATAGACTACTAGAAAACTGTGCAAGGCGAATAGTGAGCGGTTTGCACTCTGGAGAAGACGAGCCCTTGAAGTCCGCGTGGAGGCGAGGATCGCGTTAATTGATGAATGGAAATATTCATGCAATATTTCCGACATCCTCGACATACATCCCGGCCAACTTGAGCTGGCCAGAGCGAATATCGCACTGGAGATCTCTGTCGCGGACAGTCCCGAACTTGATGTATTGCGAATCACTAGCGTCACGGAACCTCAGTTTTGTAGTCTTGTCGAAAATATCCTTCATCTGCTGGACGATGTCAGGACCCATATCGTGAGTTTGCGAGCTTGGCTGTGGTGGAATGTAATGTTATTACCGTCCCCGGATTACCGAGTAGAACATACCGTGGAGAAACATGTGAGCTCTTTGCGTGACGAAAACCGATCCTTGGAGATGGCCTGTGAGGACGGTGTTTAGAAAGAGCTCGAATTTCTCAGGAAGCTTACATTCTGCGGGTGCAATCTCCTTGAGTTCTCTTGGAGGCGATAGCCTGACGGAGTAGGCACTTAAGTCAATAGTGCCGCCCCCAGCATCGGTGATGACAATCCCTTGGTTTTCTGAGTTTTCTTCAACCTCCTCTTCAAATCCGTCGGGATATTGTTCAGCGAGTCTGACGACAGAAGGTGAGTGACGCAGAATTGAAGGCTTGCTTCACCCTCCGTGTAGATGAATTCGGCCCGCGTCATCTCCAGGTACCAGCCCAGCGATCTCGGCAGCACGGCGAATCTGCTGTTGTTGTAGCTCTTCCCATCCATTCGGATGGGTGGTGAGGATGAAGTCGATGTTGTTCTCCAAAGACCTCCACATGGAGGTACCACTAGCATGAGATTCGGTAATATAACTGCGAGCGCAACTAAAGAGGTAGTGCATGAAATCCGCGAGCACCTGGAGGGCACTCTTACTCTTACCCCGAGGAAGGGGTGGAATATAATATGGGACGATGCTAATGCTTTGCACGCAAGTGAAGCTTCCACCTGAAAGCGTCTCGGTCAACAGAGAAACGACAAATATTTGTCTCTTCTCTGAGCTTACCATTCAAGCTTATCCTTCTTCTGCTTGATTACAGCGGTTTGCGAAAACCTTGAGATTCTTGTGAGAAATTTTGAGTCGCGGCGCGGCGGTCAGACGAAATAGGAAATGTAGCGTAGTCGGTAGTAATCGCAATACACCAAATCAGTGATCACTGATAATGGCAAAGAAAAAGTGTCCTACAGCAATGGAGGGCTCCAGGAATATCAAGAAGATCATTCTCAAGGTTCCCGCCTTCAAGAGAAGCTTCCTTGCCTGACTCGGAGGAGGATGCAATGACTAGTGAACGTCGAGCAAGCACTCCGCTTTCGGACCCATCACAGACACCCCAAAGTGTCCTATCCTTCTTCTGCTTGATTAATGATGTGCTGCTGTAGCGCTTCCGCGCCGACAGCACCTACAGCGCCTTGACGGTCACAATACAAGGTGGAAGGTATTTTGCTATTACCTCCGACATGTTCCTGGGCAGGATACCTGAATGAGCTATATGTTAGTGCCGCCCACTTCCCCACAATGTTTTTCCTTACCTCGAAACTCCGAGAACCTCTCCAGGATCCAGTGTGCAGTACGAGATTCCACTGTATGTCGTACCAACGTCGAAAGCAAGAGCTAGCTTTAGAGATGAGCCACGGTACGGCTCGCTGGAGGGCATGGTGTGGGCCTACGGTGCCGGGCTAGCTGGGAAAGTTGAAGAGCTGAGGAGGCGTGAGTACTCTTCAAACCCTGGACCAAGTCACCACAGCACCAGTGAGACTTGGACATGGCTGCCATGCATCAACGGACAGGATGGTGCACCCACACAGTAGGTGATGAGTCATTCCAAGGGTATTCCAAGTAACACGAAGAATACCATATCTTTCCGGTTCTACCAGGTTGAGCCTAGAACCATGGTTGATTCATACTGATCAGGCAGTCGTGTTCTCACCCCGTGACCACAGTAAGTACACTGGCAGGATTCGACTAGGAATGGTGTTGCACACGTTGATTGGCACATGGGAAAGAACATCGGCGACAAGTCAACTGTAACTGCCAAGAAGTCGATAAAATGATGTCAAAATAATACAAAGAGAACCACCACGACCCACATCGTTAGCGTTGTAAACGAAACAGGGTTGGAGTATTGGTGGTGGTGGCAGCCTCGACCGAGTGACTTGAGTAGTGCTGCCGCGAAGTGAACCGAAGTGAAGTCGAAGTCGGACTTCACTATACTTCGTTCGAGCAAAGTCGAGTGAACTGTGCTTCGAAGTGACTTCGAAGTGGGCCAAACGAGCATCAGCAATTCCCAGCCAATCATATTTCCAGCATGGATACTAGTAGCTAATCTACGGCGTACAATCGCCACTGCTATTATTGTTGACAATGAGGTCGTGCAGCTCCTCATATCCTCCCGTAGCAATTAGCTTGAGAGCTGCACATTCTGTTAACCCAGTAATGCTGTAGTCCTGTGGTTTTGCAATGAGATCCGAAGTGAACGATAGACCTTCCTGCTTATACTTAAATTTGAGAACTTGCAGGGCTTCTAAGAGCCGAGGGGAAAGACTGTTCCGACGGAGTGCGCATGTCTCCTTGCTTGAGGAAAAGACACGCTCACATGGCACAGAAGATGCCTGCGCAGGAAGAACATCCATAGCGACCCGGAACAACAGCGGGTAGATATTTTCGTGCAACTAGGAATCAATTTGCATAGGCAGAGAGCAATTCAATCACTTGCACACGTACCTCCCAAAACCGAACAAGATCGCTGTTGCGTTCACCCGAGCCATCACTTCTGGTACCGTCATCAGCAAATCACTGATTTTGGCACAGTGGCACACTGAGTACAGTGAGCTACAGTGACCACAGGCACAAATTATGTTGTTTGTATAGCAATAAAATTCACTTTTAAACATATTTTTTTGTCACTGTAAAATGGGGGACCTACTGTGTCACTGTGTCACTGTACAGTGCTGTACAGTGCAGCACGGTATTTTTGTGATTTGCTGATGGTCCTCCTCGTATCGCTGCAGTTCTCGTTCAGCAGCCTTTCGGTCTTCAATACGTGCTTGTATTTCTTGTTGTTGACGTTGTTCTGCAGTGAAAAAAAAAAAAAAAATCTTGACTCGAAGGCATGGATCGACTGGCCAAGCAATTGGACGTTGAGCCTGAGGTCACAGACGGACTCGGAGAAGGTGTGGACAAGGCTGTGCTTGACCCCACCCGGAGACTCAGCATGTCCAGGAAATGGCGATGGGGTTGAATCGTGACCATAAGGCCCGGGGGATGTAAGATGCGGAGGGTATGTGAAAAATGATCCCGGATGTGGTGCGACAGAGTAGGGATATGCGGGTGGTGGGTAATGAGAATAGAAAACTGTCGAGTCGGGTGCACTGGGTGTGGTGGGTTGGAAAGGATGCTCAGTGGCTGTAGATGAATTCAGACTGGCGAATGTGAGCGAAGGGGCATTTTGGTTGTTGTCGCGTTGCATGATAGACTTTGGGCATTCATTTGATCCCTCCCCAATGCCCGAGCCCACTTTTATCAGCATCGAGACAATATGTACGATAAATTGGCCCGGCATTCTGTCTTGAGTCACTGGCAGAGGCGACGGCGACGGCGACAGCGATGGACTCGGAGACGGAGTCTATTCATGT
This sequence comes from Tylopilus felleus, assembly GCA_038091295.1. Taxonomy (NCBI): domain Eukaryota; kingdom Fungi; phylum Basidiomycota; class Agaricomycetes; order Boletales; family Boletaceae; genus Tylopilus; species Tylopilus felleus. The sequence goes on along the minus strand of JBBPOE010000951.1, from coordinate 2,226 downwards.
TTAGGTAGCTACAAGTCAAGTATACATGGTGTATCTCTGACTTGGAGATACTACTAGTATCGAGTGGAATTGACAAGAGATGGTTGGCACTTGCTGAAAATCTGATTTGGAGTCAATCAAGTCCTAGTATCAGAGTCGTTCATTGTTCAACGTCCACTGATGAGAGAATCTTACTAATTTCGGCACCATTTCTGACGGACTTCGAAGCCACTTCGAAGCCTGTTATGGTTTTTCTTCTTCTATTTCTTTCTTGTAACATTTACTACATCGACATTTTCTAGTACCGTTCAACCGGTACACCTTTTCCTTTTATTCCTTGTATAGCTTCGCATCGCTCGTCACAGCCATGCATATAGCCTCACCTTTCCTATTCCATCACAGCTATGTTTCCTTTCCTTCTTGGTACGCATTGCCTCTTGGTCTGTGCGCATTTCCCTCTAGTATAAATACCGCGTCGTTTCCCATGTAACTTTAAGCTAGTTCTACTCAATTCAGCATAGTAACTTGCAACCGCATTGTCGAGTGAGGTTGATCTCGACTTCAGCGCGACTTCGCTATCAGACATCATTATTAGTCTTTGTGCTACTACTGAGTGCACGCATCTCGTCTCTTCATAGTCTTCGCACTACTATTCTGAGTGTGCGCTTGCTCGTTCTACGCTACGCGTAACAAAGCCACTTCGAAGCCACTTCGAAGCCACTTCGAAGCCACTTCGAAGCCACTTCGACTTCACTTCGTTACAACGAAGTGTGAATTAGTGAAGCGAATTGAAGTACACTTCGAACTCACTTCACTTCGATGGCAGCACTAGACTTGAGTCACTGTTCTGCTCTATACATCGCCCAGAAAGGCAATTAGGTGGAGGTGGTGCCTGGTGGTCCACCACCACCGACGCCACACCACAGTCATCAACCAGTTCGCTATATAACGCTTTCTGCATTCCCCACCGCGGTGTCCAGTCAAATGAGTGAGACCCTCCCGTCCAATGATCTAACAAAGATTGACTTTGGCTCTCGGCTTGGCAGGTGACGAAGTTGAATTTTTCATCCTTCTCGACAACCACCCCGTACTGGTTACGACTAGGACCAGTTACACGCTCCTCAAGCTCTTTTCAGATCTTCGCAAAGATCCCGAAGCGGCTCCATTCCTTCCCAAACATGTTTCTTGGCGTACGTGCGACTTCTACCGCTTCAACAATCCAGTGCCACTCCGCAAGGGTCCTATCGGCCATGGGAGCAGTAGCAATCTTAAGGACCTTTCAGACGAGGTTAAAGAAGCGTGCCTCCAGGAAGACAATAATGAGATCGTCAACACACTGCAGACATATGTTGAAGACTTAGCTGACGAGTTTGTCTTGAACAAATTCTATTTAGTCATTAAAATCCCTGACCGTGAGTTGTGTCATTTCGAGCCGCTGGATGTTTTGTGATGCTAATCATGGCGCTTTACCAGTATTCGAGGAGTCGAGAAACGCGATCTGCAAGTTGCAAGAGCATCACGACGTTTTGTTCAAATGTCTGAGAGTAACGGTTCAGAAGCTGGGACAGTGGAAAAAAGAAGATGTGACGAGAAATTTGCAAGGTGGTATCATGACGAACAACATCAGTCATTTGCCATCTACATTCGAGAACATCCGGAACGCCCTGGCGCGACCACGGCTGTACAGGGAACCTCCCGAAGCTCACGCGGAATCATCCCAGGAAACAGACAACACTGCGGAACGACGGGATATACGTGATATAGAGAATGCTCGCGTATATAAAACGCAGTTCGAGCGGGTGTTCGAGCTCGCCGCAACTGAGCCCACGGTGACCAGCAACCGAGAATTCTCAGCGTTCCATAACATTCTGCGCTGTTTCGATGAGGACGTGGATTTGATCGCCGACAAGGACACTTCGTCCTGTCTCAAGGCCAGCAACTTCACGGTTCATTTCATTCAGCCTCCCTTCTTCTTTGAGATACGCGACGATTCTCGCGGCTTCAAATACAATCAGTAAGTATTCATTCATGCTCATAATTCCTTATCGCCAACAATCTGCAGGGAGAAATCATGGGGGTTTCCCATCTTTGTGGACACGTCATCGACGATAAATGTGTGTCGGAAATTCACACACAGGAGTGACTGGATGGTCATCTCTCCTCAATTTCGTATTCCGTTCATCATCTCGGAAGTAATATCAAACAAGACACAGAATGATCGGTGGAGGATGCTCGTTGAAGCAATCC
>JBBPOE010000950.1:0-10756 GCA_038091295.1 Tylopilus felleus | reverse complement strand
GTGGTGGTGTTTCTTTGCTTCCTGCCATCTCTGTCAGCTTGCGCGAGTTGTCATTTCCTTCATAGCCTGTAATCCCTTCCTAGTTCCCAGATTACACCTGTTACGCTCGCTCCATTTCACACCTATAATATTTGCCATACTCAGGAATCGAACTCCCAACCTCACTACACTACTGATCACTACACTTCTTATCCTAAGTACCATCCCCGGTCTAGACTCTCACACAACCTTATGGCTGTCCACCTCATGTTTGCCTCATGGCAGATCTTTCACCATGTATATCGCACAGCTAGGCATCTAGGCGCTCCATGTATTTCATCTCCACTCTATGACCCCTATTCTGCCTCATGCTCGTCTCATGTATTTCTGCAGACTCTTCATGACTCACCTTCGTCCTATAGGGTATGATCCACTTATCTAGGCTATGCTCCTCATGGTCTCCTCATGTACTATCACACAGGATATCTGTAGATCAAGTGTACACAAGTGTAAACCACTAGATAGTATATAAACCCAAGCGCACTCGACTGGATTCCCCAGTCTTGTTCACTTGGAGATTTCCCATCTTCACTTTTGCCACACAAGGTCTCGCCCTTTACTTCGCAGTCTGCCATTGAGTGCCACTGATGAAGATCTCCCCTTGCTCTAGCCTAGCGCCAGCTCTTGAGTGAGTTTGGTCATTTCACTTGAACAAGACTATCATTACTGATACCGCGGAAGGTCTAGCACACCTCTCGCATCCGCCCTATCCTCCATCGTCCCATACCTTTATCTTCGCCAGTGAGAAACCGTCTTGCTGTCTCATTGATTGAATGGTCGCACTAATCTCATTGGATAGTGTCGTACAAATCGGGATCAGCCTTCCCCGCCGCTTTTGCGTTTGCGGTAAGGAAACAAGATCACCTACCCATAGTCAGGGTCATTGACTACGCTTACCAGGCACCCACCGATAACATCCTAGGAGGCCCTCTCTTCGCCTCACCCGAGCCCGAGATCAAGGAAGAGGAGGCACCGTTTTACCTCCCCCTTGAGATAAAGAAGGAAGAGGAATCTGTTCGCCTCTCACCCACCCTATTCGAGGAATCTCTAGACTTCGTATACCCTCAGGTACCACCGTTCCCTCACATTGAGGACTACCTCTGGCTGGACTTTTCTGATGACGCCGACGCCTTCTTTGAACAGTTCGAAGAACCCGAGGAGCTAGCCCCCTATAGGTCCAAGTCACCGCATCTACCACCCGCCCCGCGCTTCGACACACCGGTTGATCAATGAAGGATCGAATACTTCCAAGGTTGGTAATTTGAAGAGTTCGATTTCCACTATGTCCCACCACCACCAATAGAACCCGTACAGATTTCGCAAGAACTGCTTCCAATCTCGCCCCGCTTCCCTCCGGCAGATCTTGAAGATCCCGGATACCACGTACCAGATCTCGAACAGGTCTACCAAGACTTCTGGAACTTTTACCCGGAACCACTCCGCTTGCCCTCCCCGCTCGAGGAACCCATTGATTGGACATACGTCCACCGCCGCTTGTTAGAACAAGAAATCTTCAGGTCTGGATTCTCCACTCCCCTCACTTCAAGTCTCGTCAGGATCACTTACGATCCATATAGAGCATTTGTCCTGGACTCAGTCGAGGACATTATTCGAGAGGGAATTAACCTGGGCATTGAGCAGCAAGGAGATAGACGCCGTCGCTCGGATTCACGGGAGAGAGACATTTCGAAGAGGAGAAGGATCTCATCGGAACTATCATCTCCACCCTCCACCTCTTCCCCTTCTCGTTCTCCTTCCCCTCCTCCTATCCCTCGTTGGCACAGAGGCGTACCTGATCGCTTTGGTTATCAGCGTCCTCCTCTACGTAGATCAGAACACCTTAGGAAGCCTGCACGTTACCGCTAGTAGCAAGGTTTCCATAAAGTTTGTACGTAGGGAATTGGTAGAGGAATATAGAAGGAATCACGCGGTCCAGTCGGAAATCGAGAGAGAACTCGAAGATCGCGAAAACCAAGAAAACATTCCACCACTGCTGGCATACGTAGCACCTGAACAGCCAGTTGCTAACCCTACTAACCGAGCCGCTCCTAGAATAGTCTTCGGAACACTCCCCGTCCTTCCCGAAGAAATCCGTATCCACAGAGAAGCTCTGCCAAACTGCCCGAGAACTCCTAACCCAGGATTTTGTTATCGCTACAACCCGAGAGACTTCTTAGCGCTCGGACAAGAGACTGAAGGGCAATCCAGAAACTCATCGGAAGTCGCTTCCGGATATCGTACCCCTGACGCCGATCTAGCTGACGTCGAATAGACCTGGATCATGTAAGCAAACATTGGAAGTTGTCTAAGTCCGATAAAGAAAGATTCCAGAAAAGCATAAACTCTATTGCCAAGCGCAAATCATCTAGTAACCCCTACTCCTATAGAAACCCCAGAACCACCGAGACGCATACTGAACTGCAGTACGCGTAGAGACATAGTATTGAAACTCAACATAGCACCTGTTAGGCAAAACTGTTGCTTTAGCAGAATAGAAGCTCTCCTTGACAGCGGAGCTAATACTGTATTCATTAATCAGACATGGGCACAGATCAGGAAGATACCACTACTTCCAATGCCAAACCCCATACCGGTATACAACGTGGATGGAACACGTAACTCGGCTGGTGACATCACTCATTACGCCGAGATAGTTATTGATTTCCAGGGTCACCGAGAAAAGGTAGTAGCCGAGATAACCGACCTCGGCCGACACCAAATGATCCTTGGATATACATGGTTAAAACACCACAATCCGGACATCGACTGGGAAACCGGTCAAGTCAAAATGACTCATTGTTACGGTTTTTCTTCCTTTCCTACTTCCCTTGTAACACTTACTACATCGACGTTTCCTAGTACCGCTCAACCGGTACATCTTTTCCTTTCTCATTTGTATAGCTTCGCACTGCTCTTCACAGCAACGCGTATAGCCTCACTTTTCCTATTCCATCATAGCTATGTCTTCTTTCCTTCTTTGTACGCAGTGCCTCTTGGTCTGTGCGCAGTCTCTTGTAGTATAAATACCTCGTCCGTTCTCATGTAACTCTAAGCTAGTTCTACGCAATCACACGCATAATAAGTTGCAACCGCATTCTTGAGTAAGGTTGATCTCGAGTCTAGCGCGACCTCGCTATAAGACACCATCACTAGTCTTCATGCTACTACTGAGTGCACGTATCTCGTCTCTTCATAGTCTTAACGCTACTATTCAGAGTGCGTGCTTGCTTGTTCTACGGTACGCGTAACACTCATTGTCCATGGACTTGCAAGACCTTGCAGGGCAAGTCTCCCTTTGAACAATCCATTGACACGATCAAACAGAATGGCCTTAGAACCATTCACGCCATCAAGAAGGAATAAGAAAGATCGGAAAACCCAAAACCCGACTCGAAACCTGAAGACTTAGTTCCAAAGGCGTACCACAAGTATCTCAAAGTCTTCTCAAAGAAAGAGTCAGAATGCATGCCCATCCGCAAACCATGGGACCATGCTATCGACATGAAGGACACCTTTATACCTAAGAAAGGAAGGTTAATTCCTCTGTCACCACAGGAACAGAAGGAAGTATCCGATTTCATCGATGATCAAACCCGGAAAGGTTACATCCAACCATCAAAATCTCCTCAGACATCCCCTGTGTTCTTCATTCCGAAGAAGGATGGAAAGAAGCGAATGGTACAAGATTATCGCTATCTTAATGAACACACGGTCAAGAACAATTACCCGCTTCCCCTTATCCGACAATTATCTGAAAAACTGCAAGGAGCCAAATTGTTTACCAAAATGGATCTCCGATGGGGATATAACAACGTCAGGATCAAGGAAGGCGATGAATGGAAAGCCGCTTTCACCTGCCACAGAGGTTCTTTCAAACCTTTAGTAATGTATTTTGAACTATGCAACTCACCCGCCACCTTCCAAGCAATGATGAACGAGATCTTTGCTGATATGGAAGACGTCGTTGTGGTCTACATTGATGACCTACTCATCTTCACCAAAACCGACAACCAGGAAGAGCATGACCGGATTGTACTTGAAGTCCTTCGATGACTTGAGGAACATGACCTCTTCGTCAAACCAGAGAAATACTCCTTCCGAGTCAAGGAAGTCAAATTCCTAGGTATGACCGTCTCTGCCAAAGGAATCAAGATGAATGATGACAAAGTACAAGCTATCCTAGAGTGGCCCACCCCGAAAACCGTTCGCGGAGTACGCAGCTTCTTAGGATTAGCTAACTTCTATTGAAGGTTCATAGAAGGCTACGCCCAAGTAGCTCGTCCTCTAAATGATCTAACAAAGAAAGATCAACCCTTCAAATGGAAGGAATCACAGCAGACAGCATTTGACACGCTTAAACAATGATTCACCACTGCCCCTATCCTCGCATTCCTGGATATTGACAAAAAATTCCGTCTGGAAACAGATGCTTCGGACTTCGCAACCGGCGCAGTACTATCCATTCTGAAAGATGACAAATGGCACCCTGTCGCCTACTCATCACACTCTATGTCCCCCGAAGAACGCAACTACCCTATTGCTGACAAAGAGATGCTGAGTGTCATCCGAAGTTTGGAAGAATGGAGACACTATCTAGAAGGTGCCAATCTCCAATTTGAAGTATGGAATGACCATGCAAACCTCCAGTGGCTTATGAAGTGACAAGATCTTAATCGCCGACAAGCTCGATGGGCACAGTACCTCTCCCGATTCAATTTCAAATGGGTACACAAAGCTAGAGCCCAAATGGGTAAACCCGATGTCTTATCTCGTCGAGAAGATCATGCTGTAGGAATTCAGGACGATAACAAAATGGTTCCCGTCATTCCCCCAGAACAGATCGCTTCTACCACTCTCCATATCGCTACTAATGCTGATGACATCAGACAACGGATCTGAGATGCTACGGTCCGAATCTGAGAATCAGACGTCATCACGTTATGTAAGAAACATGGAATCTGTGAAGACCAAGATGGAATTCTCTTCACCAGATCAGGAAAGATGTATGTACCCAAAGACCGAGACCTCTGAATGGAGATAGTATGATTACATTACGATACTCCTATTCCTGGACACCCCGGAACAGAGAAAACCCTTGAATTGATGCAACGCAGCTACACCTGGCCAGGAATGCCAACACTGATCAAGGATTATGTATCCAGATGTGACTGATGCACACAATTCAAAGGAACTAACCAAGCCCCACCTGGAAAGTTGAAACTGCTCGACACTCCACCAGGCCCTTGGAAAGAAATATCCGCCGACTTCATTACGGATCTTCCCGAGTCTGAAGGATTCGACAGTATCCTAGTAGTAGTCGACCGATTCTCAAAAGAAGTCGAATTCATCCCTTGCACCAAAAGCATATCCGCTCTCGACACCGCAAAGCTATACTTGCGCCATGTATGGAAACATCATGGACTCCCCACAGGAATTGTATCGGACCGAGGTCTGCAATTCGCATCGCAAGTAATGAAGGACATTTGCAAGAGATTAGGAATTCAACCCCGGTTGTCCACCGCATATCACCCACAGATGGATGGACAGACAGAAAGAATCAATTGCAATCTCCAACAGTACCTCCGCATATTCACCTCGGAAAAGCAGGATGAATGGGTCAGTTGGCTACTGCTCGCACAATTCTCCTATAATGCCAAGAAACAACTTAGTATAGAGAAATCACCGTTTGAAGTCACACGATTGTATCAGCCAAAAATGGGCTTTGAGCAACGAGCTACAAAGGCACCAGCCACTGAGGAACTAACAAAACAAATGGAAGAAACTTTGGAACAAATGAAGGAGAACATAGAAAAGGCAAAGACACGTATGAAGCGTCAAGCAGATAAACACAGATCTCAAGCACCGAATTACGAGATTGGTGATAAAGTTTGGCTCTCCACTGAGAACCTTAAACTTACCTGCGCATCAAAGAAGCTCATGGAATGATGGCTTGGACCCTATGACATCACCAAGCACATCGGAGATAACGCAATTGAACTGCGACTTCCGAGATCAATGAAGATTCACCCAATAGTGAACATTTCACGGATTAAACCATACAAGGAACGCCTTGAAGGCCAACCTACATTCACACCCGGCCCTGTGCAAGTCACAGAGGATAGAGAAATAGAGTTCGAAGTAGAATCCATCATAAACTCCCGATGGAAAGGACGCCGTTTAGAATATCTAGTCCACTGGAAGGGCTATTCAGACGAAGATCGTACTTGGGAACTGAAAGGTAACCTTACCAATGCATCGGAAGCAATCAAAGACTTCCACTGCTCTCAGCCTAATGCTCCCCGATCTCTTAATATGTCGCAAGCCGACTTCTATTCCCTATTCGCCTATTGCAGTAAACCAGTACCAGAGATTGATCAAACTCGCCTTCCTTTTGATCGGCTTGATGTCGGTTAAACCCTGGGGTGCGCCAGGGCAAAAACGCATTTCTTCACCGCGATCTAATCTCTAAACACTCGGTTGAGCTTTGCTCCCACAATACGCTTACAAACTCACAATGATCTCTGACTTCGCCCAATATTCCATGCTTGCCCTATATGGCCTCATCTCTTACGGAATCATATGCTCCCCTGCTATGCCTAACATTTTATCACTTTGGACAAACACGCTCTTTTTCATATTTATGATGTCACTCCTGTTCATCATCTGGTTAATTGTTATCTACTACATGAAGACCGGAGTTTGCCTAAAATGGACTCTCTGGGAAAAGATCAAATCACCTCTCCTTACCTTCGAGATCAAATCCACTAGATATTGCAAATCGTAGGACAAGAAATGGGAAGAGGACGACCAAGCAGACAATGAGGAACTAGATGCCATTCAAGGTTGGAATGACGCCCCAGGATGGGATGAGATTACTGCTTTCAATGACCAGAATCTCGATCTGGAAAACAATGGCCCTGATGGATGGAATGCGGAAGAGTGGGATGCGCAACAACAAAATCCGACCTGGTTAGATACCGGCGGAATGGCAGTCCCAAACTTCATAATCACAGCACTGGCTACCATCGACCACTTCCGAGAGGAAGCCCCAGCTTGGCTCACTCTCCATGTGCCAGTACTCACTATTCCACCAGAACCCAAGGAAACAGCTCCTCATATCACGGAAATCCCTTCGGAAAATGAATCCGAACCGGAAAACCCATTTCCGGATAACGAACCCATCCCTTCATTCCAATTCAATTGGCCACCTAACAATATTGGTCATATGGAGTCTGACTCATAGAGAGGGGGTAGTGTTACGCTCACTCCATTTCGCACCTATAATATTTGCCATACTCAGGAATCGAACTCCCAACCTCACTACACTACTGATCACTACTGATCACTACACTCCTTATCCTAAGTACCGTCCCTGGTCTAGACTCTCGCACAGCCTTATGGCTGTCCACCTGATGTTTGCCTCATGGCAGCTCTTTCACCATGCATATCACACAGCCACGCATCTAGGCGCCTCATGTATTTCATCTCTGCTCTATGACCCCTATTCTGCCTCATGCTCGTCTCATGTATTCCCGCTGACTCTTCATGACTCGCCTTCGTCCTATAGGGTATGATCCACTTATCTAGGCTATGCTCCTCATGGTCTCCTCATGTACTATAGCACAGGATATCTGTAGATCTAGTGTACACAAATGTAAACCCCTAGACAGTATATAAAGCCCAAGCACACTCGACTGATTTCCTCCAGTCTTGTTCACTTGGAGATTTCCCATCTTCACTCTTGCCACACAAGGTCTTGCCCTTTACTTCTCAGTCTGCCATTGAGTGCCACTGACGAAGGTCTTTCCCTTGCTCTAGCTCAGCACCAGCTCTTGAGTGAGTTTGGTCATTTCACTTGAACAAGACTTTCATTACTGATACCGCAGAAGGTCTAGCACACCTCTCACATCCGCCCTATCCACCACCACCCCACACTTTCATCTTCACCAGTGAGAAACCATCTCACTGTCCCACTGATTGAACGGTCCCACTAACCCTGTTTGGTAGTGTCATATAAATCGGGATCAGCCTTCCCCGCCGCTTTTGAGTTTGCGGTACGGAAACAAGATTGCCTACCTTTAGTCAGGGTCATTGACTATGCTTACCAGGCACTCATTGATAGCATTCTAGGAGGCCCTCTATTTGCCTCACCCGAGAGAGAAATCAAGCAAGAAGAGGAATCCGTTATCGTCACCCTAGTTGAGGAATTCGTAAACTTCACATATCAACAGGTACCACCGTTCCCTCACGTTGAGGATTACCTCTGGCCGGACTTTTCTGACGATGCTGACACCTTCTTCGCACAGTTTGAAGAACCAGAGGAACTAGCCTCCTATAGATCTGGGTCGCCGCACCTGCCACCCATTCCTCGCTTCGACACTCCGGTCGACCAACGCCGCATCAAATTCTTCCAAGGTTGGAAATTTGAAGAAGGAGACGTCAGATACGCTCCACCACCGCTAGAACCTGCACTCCCACCTCAGATTTGGCAAGAGCCGCTCCCCATCTCACCCTGCTTCCCGCCAGTAGATCTCGAGGATCCCGGATACCACGTACCGGATCTCAAACAAGTCCATCAAGACTTCCGGAACTTCTATATGACACCATGATCCTTGCCACTGCTACTTGAGGAACCTGTCAATTGGACATATGTCCGACACTGACTACTAGAACAAGAAATCTTCAGGTCTGGATTCTCCACTCCCCTCACTTCAAGTTTGGTCTGGATCACTCACGATCCATATAGAGCATTCATTCCGAATGCAGTCGAGGACCTTATTCAAGAGGGAATTAACTTGGGCATTGAGCAGCAAGGAGATAGACACCGTCGCTCAGATTCACGGGAGAGAGACATTTCGAAGAGGAGAAGGATCTCATCAGAATCATCACCTTCACCCTCCACCTCTTCCCCTTCTCATTCTCCTTCCCCTCCTCCTGTCCCTTGTTGGCACCGAGGCATACCTGATCGCTTTGGTAATCAGTGCCCTCCTCTACATAGATCAGAACACCTTAGGAAGCCTGCACGTTACCGTCAGTAGCAGGACTTCCTTGAAGTTTGTATGTAGGGAATTAGTAGAGGCGTATAGAAGGGACCAAGCTGTTCAATCCGAAATTGAGAGAGAACTCGAAAACCTAGAAAACCAAGAAAACATCCCACCGCCACTGGCCTACATAGCACCTGAACCGCCAGCTGCTAACTCCACTAACCAAACCACCCCCAGAATAGTCTTCAGTAGACTTCCACTCCCCGTTCTTCCTATTCCAGAAGAAATCTGTATTCGCAGAGAAGCTCTGCCAAATTGCCCAAGAACTCCTAACCCAGGCTTTCACTACCGTTACAACCCCAGAGACTTCTTAGCTCCTAGACAAGAAATGGAAGGACCATCCGGAAACTTGTCGGAAGTTGCTTCCGGATATCAAACCCCTGACACCGACTTAGCCGACGTTGAATAGATCTGGATACCATAGGCAAATATTGGAAATTGTCTAAGACCGATAAGGAAAGATTCCAGAAAAGCATAAACTCTATTGTCAAGTGCAAATCATCTAGTAACCCCTATTCTCCTAAGTCCGCTTACAGAAAGCTATTGAAACAAGCTTGTAAACTCAAGAAATCCATCAAGTAAGGAATCATGTCTCGCGCTCAGCTCCAACAAGATATTGCCAATGCCCTTACCCTTGCTGGTCAAGATTGGGTACAAGGATCAGCAGCGCTGAACACCGCCTTCGCTAACCTTATTAACACCCTCGATAATATGGGAGGTCAGCTCCTCACAATGCAAGCACAAGCAGCTGCTACTGCTACCGCTGTCGTACTTGTAGAAATAGATCAATAGATGCTAGGGTGATCTACTATACCTATCTCTCCGGATCCAATCTGAGTATGAGCTGATGACAAGACAACACTGTCGATCAGATCAAACACTAGACAAATACTACAGTGATGCTAGTGAGTGAGTGGGAAACTTAATCAATTGGTGGTCTGGTTGTTCTTCCCTTCCCGAGTCTGACTCTAAAGGATAAAGGGTTGGCAACTCCTAGCTTGGATACTGGTATGTAATATGGGATAGTCAAACAGTGACAAACAACAGAGATATGCTGCTGTCAGGATAGCTTTCACCTAAGCAAGTGTGTTCCTAGAACTGAAGAAAGGGGATTTCCTGAATAAGGAAATATGTGGCGGCTGTACCGTGTGGTGTGAGAATTGCCTAATGATAGGGCGAATTTCCTAGATAGAAAGCGGGGATTGTCCCTTGCTTGTTGGTGAGATATAGCACTAACAATGTGTGTGCTAGGGATTTGTGATAGTGAAGATTACTGATTTCCCAAATAAGGGACTGAGTGGCGGCTGTGCCTTGTGGTGTGGGAATTGCCTAATGATAGGGCGAATTTCCTAGATAGAAGGCGGGAGGTGATTCTCTCCTGGTTGGTCTCTGTGATATGATCACTAGAAAAACGAGTAATATGGATATTGCTAATAATCTAGCAAGTAAATGATAGGGAGAAATAGTGTGGGAAAGTTCCCTGATAGTGGCTTAGTTCACACACAATAAGAGATTATGTAATCTTCTATATTGGGGACTGTACCAAAGAAAGAAAGAAAAGGCTAGATAAGCAAGCAAAGGCACTAAGGATATTCCTAGACTAGATTTGCCTAGGTTACAGGTGCCTAGTGGCGACCCAAAGTGGCTGTGTTGCTTATGTAATGGGTAAGTCG
>JBBPOE010000949.1:0-10760 GCA_038091295.1 Tylopilus felleus | reverse complement strand
TACCAGTGCCTTGGACATGTTGACCTACTATTCCCCGCGCCTTCTGTCTGCAGTGATACATGAGGCCAACGTAACCTCGGTCGCCTTCGGTAGCGAGAGAACTGAGCGAAGCCTCCAAGATCAAAGTATAACTTGCGGTGACATAATTAATTCGACAGATCAACGACGACAGCGCTGACTGAGGCAGAGTGGTCGAGACTTGGTATTCATGAAGATGGTTTTCCGAGACATGAGAACGGTCACATGACCTTGGTAACAGACCGTTGTTTGCTCGAACCAAACAGGGCGCCGGCAAAAAAAGTCGGGAATGTTCCTTGCTTGATTTTTCTCTAGCCCTGCTCATTTTTGCTTTACATTCACTAGCTACTTTTTTACGCGTCTCATGGTGAGCACGATTGGTGTGCATGACGTCCAGGCATTCAGCTGAATCGTTGGACTTGGTAACCCAGGCTGCCCAGGCTACCTTCAAATCCATCAAGTCTGTCATTCCTCTACTGGACCGTGTATTGGTTCAGCGGTTCAAGGCTGACACCGTACGTGTTTATTCTCGGCAACCTCATTCCATCTGAGTTGACACCGTCTTCCGTTAACGAGTAGAAAACCGCGTCTGGTATTTTCCTTCCTACGTCGGCTACGAACACACCATTGCCAGAAGCAACCGTCATTGCAGTTGGCCCTGGAGCGCCCAACAAGGAGGGTGCCGTTGTGCCTCCTTCGGTGAAGGCTGGCGATCGTGTGCTGCTACCTGGCTGGGGAGGAAACACTATCAAAGTTGGCGAAGAAGTATGTAGTACCAATCGCATCACCGGTAACTTTGTACTGAATGGATGTTTCAGGAATATTTCCTATTCAAGGACTCAGAAATTCTGGCCAAGATCCAAGAGTAGACGGACAGTCACTATGACTTACCTTCCTTCGCATGGTATACCGAGCGAACTGGAGGGTAGATGGAGGGCGTAGGCTTGAAGCTAAAGTTAGGCTGCGAATGATAGCATTATCCACTAATTACCATGTTCACTGCATTTCGAGTTTTTTCTGGCAATCCATATGCATGCATCCCCGCTCAAACGACGACTCGAGCCCCGTTTAATAGCCCTGATGACTGCTTGGTAAGGCACAGCAAAACCGGGTGGGCATCGAGACATTGGTGCTGTAAAGCCATGCACGAAATGCGAGGTGCAGTTCGCGAGTGATAAGTGGCTTGCTTTGAGATTTAAAGGCCGATTTTCATACCCAACAACAACCCTGGGTGCAACGTGTCCGCGCTAGAGCGGCGACAAAGACGGCCCGTCACCAGTTCACCGCTTGTTCCTCGTCTCCCCGACAGCATGTTCCTCGTCCGATCCAAAGCGTAGGCTGGTCAGCTAGTTTAGTAGTACGGACACCGCGTGAACCACATGATCGGAGCTCTCTGACAGTGCTTTGGAATCATTTGGCTGTTTCAGGCTGTGACAGTCAGCGTGTTTAGTAGTGAGCTCGCGACGCACCGCGAGAACGTGTGATCTCAGTACCCTATCCGAAAATAGTCTGACTAATGAGAGGAGCCGGGAGTCCCAACAGTACGGATCGGACCACTGCCTGCCAGCGGACTAGTGGGATATAAAACCACGGCCATGGCGTGCCAGTGGAGGCCGTCTGTCCACTCCACCATTCTTAATCGCAGCGGCTCACCGTGAAGGCAGCCCACTACTATCCCGTTCCCCCTCAGTGGAAGAAATTCAAGTGTCATGGAAGGTCACCCAAGCGTCAGGGACGCCAAACCAGACCGCCAGCTCGGTCACTCACGCAGCCAGGAACTCGCAGTTGAGAAGATTCACGCTCCACCTTCGTCCCAGCGCAGTCTCGCACGTTCTATTGGTATTGTGGCGACATGTACAGCTGCCATGCTTGTCGTTGTACGTGTTTCACCTTTGACGTCGCTTCACGCGCTGATGTTCCAGCAGACTTCGAACGCAACCTCGGTGTCGATTTCCCTCCCTCTAATAGGAAAGGCGATCGATATTCAAGAAAATCAGCTTCAGTGGTTGATATCTGCGTACTCTTTGACTTCTGTGAGTCCACACTCCACATTATCGTGCCTCCATGCTAACGCCGCAGTAGGGATGTCTTATCTTGTTTTTCGGGCGTCTCGCGGATCTCTATGGGCGCAAAAAGGGTTTCCTGATCGGCATGCTTTGGCAGATGGTTTTTGCGCTTGGTTTAGGATTCGCAAACCGTTAGTCGGTCACATTGCCTCGTACTGCTGATACTGATGCACTCCTATTGTTAGATGGCATCACGCTGGATGTCCTTCGGGGCTTTCAGGGAATGGGCGCTGCTGCCGCCATGCCCGCTGCTGTACGTTGCATTGCAATTCCTGACAAGTGCGATCCTCATCTCGACGTCGTTCTAGTTAGGCACCTTGGCCCAGTCGTTCCCTCCCTCGCGCGCGCGATCCATCGCGTTCGCAACTTTCGCCGCCGGTGCTCCTCTCGGTGGTGCTTTCGGTAATATTTTTGGAGGCGTTCTCACCCAACTCAGCAAGTACGTATGGTCTTCTCATCGGCGCCTCATTGCCTAACGCGTGTCGTTCAGGGAACACTGGCGTGCACCGTTCTTTTTGGCTGCGGGTTTATCGGCTGTATGTGTACTTGGCGCCCTAGTATCATTTGACCCGGACATACCTTCGCCCGAAATTGATGCAAGGGTTGACTGGATTGGTGCAATCCTGGTCACCTGTGGTTTGGTGCTAATCGTGTTTGTTCTTGGTCAAGGCCCAGTCGCAGGCTGGAAAACCCCTTGTATGTCCTGTTTCCTATTTCAAACAATGGTTTTCATCTTGATTCACATCAGATATCATCGCCTGTCTGATCCTCGGCGTGATCCTTATCGGTATGTTCGTGGTTTGGGAACATCATCTAGAGAAGGCCGCCACTGGTCCGGATAAGCCAAAGTCGTTCTGGACTCCACCTCCACTTCTGAAGTTGTCGATATTTGCCCGAGCCAAGGGTCGGATGGCAGTGATCCTTGCAATCGCGTTTCTAAACTGGTCTGGTTTCATCTCTTGGACATTCTGGGCTCAGGTTTGTCCACGTTCACCTCGTGAGATTGCGGAGATGCTGAAATGTGCCCGTTCAGCTGTACTACCAGAATTACCTCGGACTAACGCCCGTGCTCACGATGCTCCGCTTTATCCCCATGTTTGTCATGGGATGTCTGTGTAACGTTTTTGTCGCGATGGTGGTTGCGAGACTTCCTCTGGTGGTATTTGTTGGTAAGACGGTTCTCGCGTTCTTCCCTCGGGATCCGTGACTAATGACCGATTTGATGTCCTCAAGTGTTGGGCACTCTTGTCACAGGATCCGCTTGTCTCCTATTTGCACTCATCGACCCGTCAGTCACATACTGGGCATTTGGATTCCCGTCTACGGTTATGGTCGTATTCGGAGCCGACTTTGTATATTCTGCTGGCACTATTTTTGTTGCGAAGATCGCTTTCCCGCACGAGCAGAGTCTTGCAGGAGGGCTATTCCAAACCATGACTCAGGTGAGTAGGCAGAAATATCCGCTGTTAGACTTAGGTATCATGTGATGGAACTGTCAACTCACTCGCATTCCCATAGATCGGGACAGCCTTTGGTCTCACGATATCCACGATCGTATTCAATAGTGCTGTGAACACACAGGCGGTTAAGGAAGGCGTAGTATTGAATTCCGCGGGAACGAACGCGCCCGCGTCGGCGGAACTACAGGGTTACAGAGCTGCCCAGTGGACCAATGCCGCCTTCCCGTTCTTTGGTATGTGCCTTTCGTGCTAAAAGGGGATTTCGCTAACACTGTAATTCTCCGCAGCTTCCTTATTGGCTGCTATTTTCCTGCGAAAAGTTGGCGTCGTTGGACATCGAAGACACGCGGAACAAGATCCGTCTGAACAGACCATTACTGAACAACAGGCGGATGCCGAACCCTAGATATCGGATGCATACCACCATTCAGTCAAGATCGGGTTTCTTATAATCGGATTCACTAGACGTTTTCAACCCGACTTACCCCGTCAGACTTCTGCATGATACTTGGTGTCACACCAGGTTACCCCATCGCCTGTGTATGGCCAGCTATACGACCCTCACGAAAAGCTATGAAGGAATACGAAGTTCCGCACGTCGTTCGTCCCGCACAACCCACTTGCATCGTTTCTCTATATCTTGGTGTCTTTAATCTCCACAACATACAAAAACAAGCATCGAATAATGTACTTGAATATCCCTCAACGACGATAACTTAAATCTTTGGACAACCCTTTATATTTTTCTTTTGACTGTGTTCAGCGGTGTCCATGCGGCGACTCGAACTGACTTTTTACCTGACCTTTACTTCGATTTCCCCCCTTTCTCGCCAAACGGAGCGGACATTTGGAGGACAAGGACTGGATCGTACATACGGACTGTGGCAAGAACACAGACCCCGCCGACGACCATGTAGTTTATGCGTCGATGACCAATTTATGTGCAGTGCACCATAAGGTGCCTTGTCCCAACTCGTTGATGTACTTTCGTTGTACGATGTATTCTGCACCCAATTGTATGCATAAAGTTGTTTGACGAATCGGACTTACTGGTCGATGGTTGGCATTGCTCGTCTTGTGATCCTGGGCACCTGAGCTGGGGTGAACTTGACCTCGCGTTCATACTCGTTTCACGGATCCCGATGACCGCCGCAGGTATCGTCTTGGAGTTGCTATCATTTCTTCCGAGGAGTTTTGGCGGCTAAGCCATGCCTTCTTGGTATGATGACTACCACTCGACTGGTACCGTCTCATTCGATCCTCGTTTCGCAGATGCCCGCTGCCTACTAGGTACGCGTTGCGTACTAATGGGTGACGCAGGGGAGGGAGTCACCGACACCAGTGCATCGATGAGGCCTTGCGGGTTGACTAATTCAGGTCGTCGGTGCCTGCCGGAAGGTGTATCAGGACGATCCCACGCAAATCCCACCAGACGACCTGCCAAGAGGACCCACTAGACCGGCGTCCCGATCGAGTGTAGATAGTAGCAGAACTCGCCAGAGACGTTGCGCGTGGAACGTCTGGACTCGTCTCTCTTCCGCCTAGGGCTCGATTTACCGCTGCCGAGCACGGCCATGGCATTGGCCAATGACCATTGCAGTTGGACTGACGCGAGTCCGAGTCGTTCCGCTTTTGAGGCTATGGAGCTGGTCTGACTTAGCCGACGGGAGTCCGACGTCCGACGCTTCGACCCCGTGGACAGATCCGAGTGGGCAAGTGCCCTCCACGTCCGTGAAACAAAAGAGAGAGACGCTTGGAATCAACCGCCGGGCACAGCGCGTAGTATATCGCAACAACGTCTAAAACGTCCGGTTTCTGCCGCTCGACTCTGTCCCGGGCCGAACCCCCCGCACGACCCAAGCGCCAAGCTCGGAGTGGTGCACGTTTGAGACGACAGTACTTCGCACTGAGGGAAGTAAACTAGACATGATCAGTGACCACTGAAATCATGATGTAGGGAATGAGGTGTTGGCTCTGAATCGACTCTGGATGGGTGCTGGGTACTCCTGGAACTGGGCCCAAACGTCCAGTCTTGTATCCAGAATGTGGAACCAGGGAAGATCTAGTTCTTACACATGCCTGTATCACAGGTTTGACATGGTCACTTAAGATCGTAATTGTACAACGTCGAGAACACACTGGACTCATCGAGTACTTCCCAATCTCCTCACATCCACCTCCTCTTCCCTTCAAGTTTGATTTAGCTGAGCGTGAAATCCAGCTCCTTTGCAATAATTTCTGTCGCCTTCTCCCCGATCAGCAACGCAGTAGAGTTCGTATTCTAAAGAAAACGTCAATCAACCCAAGTCTGACTTGGTGCAAAATAGTGTTTGACGGACGTTGCCAACATTTGTCGGGCAGATGGACAAGTCTAGTGCGCATGCGTCAGACTAGAACGCATGTGGCGATCCCATTTCACATACCAGTGACCTTGAGGGCCGTCACGCCGTATACATTTAGGTTGGCATCGACAACCCCACCTTGGTCTTTGGGTTTCATAGCACAAGTTCCGAGCTATCAAGACGTGATGGGTAGTCGTAGTCGGTGGACGAGTGGCATCAACGAAAAGCTTACCGAGTGAAAGGTAGTGGATGCTACAACCATCACGTAAGAAAAGGTTCGGTGATTGCAACGATGATGGTCAGAGGAATGACTTACCCGTGTCGCGATGGTACTTGGAGATCGCTTCATCGTCCGCATCAGAGTACGCGATGTCTGGTGCACTTGTCGACACTGGGGTGTCCCTTTCCTTGACGGCTGCAGCACTGCCAACGGGAAACTTTGGATGACAGGCAGCCGTCTCTCCCCGATACGAAGGCAGACGCCTAGCAAGCTCACGGGCTTTTTTATATAACCAGTTGAGCAGCGGAAGATCACTGGACCTGTTCGCTCATCTTATGAGTAGGCACAGAGAGAAAGGCATTCATGCAGGACGTGCTTGGATAGAAAGCCAGCGTCAAAGTCTAGAGGCGCGTTCGCATCTTCGCCATCACTGATATGAACACTACCAACAGATTCTGGGTACAGCTTCAGTCCTACTCGTCAGGGAGAGCGGCAGAAGAAATAGTCGTGCATCCTCACAGTGAAGTAGGCCATGGCGATGAACTTCCAAGGAGACTTGAAGCCAGATTTCGGCAAACTAATGGAGGATGATTAACGTACTAGTAAGTCATCCAGCGCAGAACACAAAACATACCCAGCTACAGATCCAAGCATGCTAATAGGCTTATCAGGTTGGTTCTTGAAGAATGATTCCCATCTCAGCTTGAACTCGGGCCCCAGAACATTCAGCTCTGCTTCTGTCGGGCGAAATCTTACACAGGCGTCCGCCCCACTGTAGTGCCAAGTTCAGCAGGCCACGTATGCAGTAGAGGTGCAACAACGGACTTCGTGGCAATCTTCCCTTTTCCCGTGTCTTCCCACTCATTCAAGTACGCTGCTGATAATTGTACGCGACTTTGGGTTGGTTGACACAGAAAAGTGTTAAAAATGACTGACCTTTATCTACTTCTGGGTCCATCCAGACATCGTCCATGGTGTTTTGCCCGTCAGGTGCATAGCATACTAGCATCGAATTGACATGGTCTGCAAAATAGCCAGCCTTGATGCAATCAGTATGCCTCAATTGAACGGGCATACCTTGGTAATTCTCTCCAACACCAGGCAGATCGACGATGATTGGGATACCATGCTTTTGAAGGATAGGCAATGATCCAATTCCCGACCTTTCCAAGATGCTCGGAGAACCGAAGGTTCCAGCGGAAACGACGACTAATTTCTTAGCCTTCGCAGTGATGACTGGACCACCAACTTTATCAGCAGTATACTCTATACCAGTCGCACGTCCATTGCTATCATCCGTGTCAATGCGTATATAGTTCCGTATGGTTTACCTTACTCGAAAATGACGCGTTTAACTCGTGTTTCGACCAGGATCGTCAAATTCGGATTGCTGGTGTGTGGGTAAAGGTACCGGGAAGCTGCATCAGAGCGTCTCCCATTTACGGAATCGATATATCTGAGAGTAATTCAGGATGGATTTGTGAACATTCTTCCCCTGCTTATAAAATGCTTACTTGTACATTGGCTTGCGGAGAGAAGTCATGTAAGCGCGTCTTCGCACTATTCTAAACACCACGCACACTGTACGCATTTGGGGTCTTGAAATCATTGTTATCATCGACCCGTGAGCGCTCTGGATCGTATTTCTGTGCCACATCCAGGAACTGGGTTCCAATATCAAGGTCAATTCCGCCGGCGGAGATCTGGATCGGCCCTTCATATCCATGAGTTGGTCTATCCGCTATTGGGCTGTATGTTTCGAGCTGCACGTCGTGGTTCGCGGGTCATTTGGCTATGACCCCGCCGGCGAAATCGATATACTCACCTTTTTGATCAAAGGAAGTAGTTCTTCAAAACTCCATCCATTGTTGCCAAGGTCAGCCCAGCCATCGTAATCCGATTTTGCACCGCGCACATAGGCCATGACTGTATACAAAAAGACCAAAACAAGGACGATGCGAATGTGAATGAGATGTAGGGCTGCGAGGCAAGCGTAGGGGACTTCTGCTTACTATTGACAGCAGAGCCGCCACCCATGGCATGACCAGTCGGAACAACTACCGAACGTCCATTGAGGAATGGGCTCGGCTTGGAAAGGTGATTCGTAACGGTGGTGCTGTTGGGGGCGAGGTGTTCCACAAATCGACAAGGTTCGACATGCTTAGGTACGTCGCGCGAGTGCTTGCCGCTCTCGACGACCAAAATCTTGAGGGACGGTTTGGACGCGATCAATCGCCCTACGATAACGCACGCAGCCGTTCCGCCTGGCACCGGATGAACAAAGTGGGCACAAGCGATAAAGTAGGAACAGACATGCCTCCGGCGAAGATTATATCATACTCTGAAGTCATTATATACGTGGAGGTCGAGGGTGAGTCTGAGTGATTCGTGGGGATTGAGCTTTATATCCTGGCCCGTATCGAGAGGACGGTTGTCCAAGAATATCAGCATTATCTGAGGCGGCACTACTGCGGCAGGTGAACAAGGAATTTTGATCTCTGGATCAGCAGCACATGTCACATGTCGTAGGTTTTACGGGATGAAGTGCCCGGCCATGCGCAAGGACCGGCCGACGGTCTTCATTAACATTGGCGCGCAAGTTCTTCCGGTGGTTAAGCCTGAGTATCTACGGTGTTCTGCGATCCCGGTGAAAAATACGTACGTAGAATATCGCCGTCCTTGACTTTGACCCGAAGCTCGCACCCCCATGGTACGTTGGAAAAGCAGGAAGACCGGATACCTCAATTTGGCATTGACCTTTAAATTTGGTTGCGTCATACATATTACGTGACGAGTTCGATCTATTTTTGCTAACTCCCACTCAACTCCTACTGCTATCATCTTCTGCCACACGCCGTGTACTCTTTCAATTCAGGTCGGTTCGAAAGGATCGCCATTCGTCACTGCAATAATTGGTCTCAAGTCTTCGTGCGGCATCCTCATCCTCATTTATTCGATCCCTATGCGGCGTAGTATACACTACAGCAAAGTAAATTATACCGCGTCCATCAGCGCGGCAAGAACGCTTTAAACTTGTCAGTGATGGTTGCCGGAATGCAACATCTGTACGTGGAACTGATGTTCAGTGTCATAGGTACCATTTTGCTTGTATATACGTGCCAGTGAGCGCTGATGCATCACAGCCTTGACCGTGTCAAATATGTTTTTGCTATCACGAATTTGCGTCCATTAATCGGCCGTGGGACATGGTATGCATCATAAATGAGGAGGGAAACGTGTGTAAGAGCTTGCTTGACTCACTTGCGAGTCTGGAGTTGTTGTTGGAGGATTGGATGTGTCTGGTGGCCGTAGTAACAAGCGGGCATCTCGATGGCACGTCTATGGGTCGTTAAAGGTAGAGCATCGCGTCGCCGGCGACGCCGCGGTCTTGGACGGCAATATTGTCGAGCCACTCAGCAGGCGAGGAGTCACAAAATGAGTTGAGTGTTGTTTTTCTTTCGACATTGATGATCAGACGATACTTATTTTCAGTGTCAGTCATTTGAATTCAGTGATATTACGAGCGCAACTACAAAAAGTACTGTCTTATCTGAGGACATCGACTTGACGCATCTACGAAATCACTGACGCCGTCACTTCCTCTGTGCTGATCAGCGATCTGTACACTGGTGGCAGGTGACATTGCTTTTGATGATAGACACATGCACCGCCAAAAGCACGGGAGAGGTGGGACAGAGACAAAGATAGGTTTGTTCACCGAAGTGGCAAACACGGTATATAGTTGCGTTTGTGGGTCACAATCTTAACGGGGGCCATGTTTCAAGGTGCAGCACCGACCCAAGGACCAGTACTTGCATGATTGAACACGAACACACACAGGCTGGAGCTTATTCCATTCTGTGGATGACGCCACGATGGGTCCTGTCGGATTCAAGGAAAGTTTGGGATTGAATGGATGGCCTGGTGAGTAACGTCAGTGAAGAAAGTCCTGAGTTGCTCTGTGTTTACCTTTGGTCCAGTGGTACCACGTCTTCATCCGATATCGCATTATTCATCGTCACCGATGTAAGGTCACCCGAACGTGCCGCGGAATAAATTGCTTGGTTACACTGACCCCCCTTGTGCCCTAACCAAATATACCAGACTACCTCTAACCCATGTTTCCAAGTTCGGTGTCGGGACCTTCGTCTTGCTATGTGCGCTCTTACACTGTACTTCCTAGCGTGGTGTGGGTCCGTCGCATCTTGACGGTCTGCTGGTTAGGCATAGTACATGGAGTGCGCACTGCGCCAATCCTGATCGGTGCTTGTACTGCAATGAGACGATATCCTTGCTTGAATTGGCTACACTAAGTAGTTGAGAAGTGGCATCAATCAGTTACTTTCATTCCTCTTAAGTGTACAGTGTTGGCCCTTGAGGGCGTGAATACATGAGTAAACACGACGAATCCTAGTTAAAAAGTAGCAAAATCAGATACAACAGTGGCCACTAGCGAATGTATAGTACACGAATGTTTTCCATGATTTGATCAGTGGAAACGTCCTCGCGTAACTTCACCGTGATGAGCTTGTCTGCGGCAATACGTTCGTAATCACGGGAGGTCCAAGCAAGCAAGAGTGCACCGAATGGTTGTTTCAGGGAGGCGAGAAGCTTTAGTGCACTTGCCTGTCGTGCAGACTCCGACAGGGGAATC
>JBBPOE010000948.1:0-10760 GCA_038091295.1 Tylopilus felleus | reverse complement strand
CGCGCGAGCGTGACGGTGAAAATTGGATACCTGTGAGAGCCACTGACGAGTTCCCGCATCGTTTGCGACTGTGAACAGTCCCAGTAGTGCACGGAGTGAGCTGGGTAAAGGGATGGATATCTTCTTTCCTTCTTCGTACGCAGTGCCTCTTGGTCTGTGCGCATTCTCTTGTAGTATAAATACCTCGTCAGTTCCCATGTAACTCTAAGCTAGTTCTATGCAATAACACGCATAGTAACTTGCAAACCGCATTCTCGAGTGAGGTTGATCTCGAGTCTTGCGCGACTTCGCTGTAAAGACATCATCATTAGTCTTCGTGCTACTACTGAGTGCACGCATCTCATCTCCTCTTAGTCCTCACACTACTATTCAGAGTGCGTGCTTGCTTGTTCTACGCTACGCGTAACAATACTGCATGCTCTGATTGAATGTCTCGAAAGATTCCTTTAACAGACTTTTAATGGCCGGATGTAAATCCTCTGGCCAGTTATCATTGAGGCAATCATTGAGTTCGGGGCCGTCAACGAGGACATCCCCTGCGAAGGGATCCCAGATGTTGAAGGCTTTAGATTTGCCGATATCTTCAGCCTTCCCATCCGCCCAGTTAGCAAACTTTTCCGGCCAATGCCACATATGGGGTAGGGGTCCAGATCCAACGGGTCGAATGAATCCCTTTTCGTGGGCAGCCTGAAGCTCCTTCTTGGAAAGTGGGCGGGCATACGAGAAAAAGAATAATAGAAGCACGTAAAGGAATGACTCCACGTCATCGAAGTGAGTGTGTCTCTCGCCCAAGAGTACGTTGAAGGAAATATATGGGAAAGTACCCTTGCAATGATATTAGCGATTATCCGGATGTGAAAGTTGCAAGTATAACCACTGTTCTGAGCCCTTTGATGTGCTTCTTCTGGTCCAGCTGCGATGGCTTGATAGAACTCTTCCCAGTGGG
This sequence comes from Tylopilus felleus, assembly GCA_038091295.1. Lineage (NCBI taxonomy): Eukaryota > Fungi > Basidiomycota > Agaricomycetes > Boletales > Boletaceae > Tylopilus > Tylopilus felleus. The sequence continues at coordinate 9,814 of JBBPOE010000948.1, read as the reverse complement.
TTGAAGAGGTCGGTTGACGGATTGAGTGGCAAACACTGGTGTGGGTTCCTCTGCATCTTGTAGTATTGCCATGTCGAAGTCGATCAAATATCCTCTCTCTTCCCAAGGATAAAGTCCAAGAACGATATTATTCTCGCTAATATCACGATGCAGAATCCCAATGCTCGTAATAAATTCATGTCCTTTCATGGCGTTGTATCAACATAAGCATCGACGATGACGCTGGCAAGGGACACATACCTTTGAGTGCGCCGCGTAATCCTTCAATAAAGTCATGCAAACTCCAAAAATACTTCACCGGTCTCTTCAGCTCAAAAATAGACACATTCAGCACTCGGTTTTCGACCTCCAAAAGATCGAGCTGTTCCGGGAGAAATCCTCTGATTGCATCCAGAGTCCTGCACTCCTGACCGTCCTTCATAGCATTGAACGTTCTGAGGATATGTCAATACACCGTATCCTATAAAGGATAAGATAACATACTTGAGTGGTACGATCACATTAGGATGAGGAAGTTGTTCCTTTTCTCTCTCCTGCAGTCCCTCCTCTAGGCTTGTCATAACCGCGTTGTAGTCAGATACCCGTGCCAAATCTTGCCATGACATCTTCAAAGCTAACATCTTCTTCGGGTCGCTAAGATCGAGCACGCAAAATACTGTCGTTCCTCGTCCACGAATGGAGCTGGACGTAAACAGTATCCCTAGGCATCTGTGACCATACACCCGTAGCGGGAAAAAGATCATCCGCTCCTCTTGTGTGTCTTGTGGTTCGTGCGTCTTGGGCTTCTTGCGTCGTCTCTCTTGATGACTATCACCGATGTCAGAGTGGGGCCTCTTCGAGGACGCAGAAGATGTAGTCACAGGAAGCCGTGCGAGGGCAGACAATGCGCTATTGCGAGTACGGGAAGAGCTGGGAGGCATTTTAGATCCACTCGCGGCACCGCGGCTGCGAGAAGAGCTGCGAAAAGCCTTGGAACCGACCGAGGCACCGCGATTTCTGGAAGACAAGACACGTCCTTTGGATGCAGTAGAAGTACTCCGGGTGCGGGAAGAAATGGGAAGGTCATCTAACGAAGCCCGAGAGACAGCTGCGTCGGAAGACGAAGCGGCGACTGGCTCCTCATTGGCGGTCCCTGAGGCGGGAGAGGCAGTTGCTGCGGATGGTACGCTGGATGTTGCCGATGCTTGGGTACCAACCGTGACTCCATACTGTCGCGATTCACTTTTGAGGTCCACGTCTGGATTTTGCCCTAAATCAACATCTTCTGCCAATGCGAGACCAAGCAGGATCCGGATGAACTCGATACACCCACGACCATCCGAGAGCATCACCTCCAGACTTTCCGTACCGCTTCCCTCTCCGCGCGTCAAGGTCGCCTTGTCCCTTGTGACCGTCAACGCGAGCACATAGTGTACCCATGGCTGCGCCCGCTTCAAGCCTCGCATATACCGTTGAACCTGTTCAACACCTGCAGCTAGGTCCTTGTTCTTCACCTCACCGACGAGGCGAGAGGCAGTAAAGTTGAGATACTTCGGATCGACAGTCTTGAAGTTATCCTTGAATGCCTCTACGGGCAACAAAACAAAGTCGGGTCGCATGTCTTCTCCGTCTGGCTCATACGATAGTGGCATCGCACGGTGTTTGTTACTGCGGGTTGCGAAGCGATGCTTGAGCTTTGGGACCACATTTTGAAGCTTCGGCAGTGCGAATTCGAATGCATGATCAGTGATTTCGTTGAGGAACTGCACCAGTTCGTCTTCATCGATCGGCTCCGCAGGGAATGTGCTCCACTTGAACGACAACGTATTCTCTTTCTTTTTCCCCTTTGTCGTCGCGTTTGCCCCTTTCCCTTTCCCCTTGGTATCCGTGGATGATGACTCTGGCTCCCCGCTGTCGCTCTTGGTACACTTCCGGAAGCAGTCGTGAGCGTCGGCATCGTCAAACGCCAGATCAATGGCATGCTCGACATCCTCAGAGTTCGGATCGAGGGCAAAGCGCGGGGCTGAGTCTTCAAAGACTTCAACGACGCCGTGAACGACGAATTGACGCAGAATATCCCTCGCCAACTCCGTCGGGACGATGTGACCGAATATATGATCCGCGAGATCATCTGCGAGGTACTGCGCCTTCGCTAGCTCATGGTTGATACCTGGCGCCACGGCGGTGCGCGTGTGGGATTGGCCGGGTTGTCGATTGGAGGCTGACTGTTTCATAGGAGAGGGGTTACTTTCCGTACGGACGGGGACGACGACTTTTCTTTGATCGCGTAACCTGATGAAATCCGTGTTACGCTGGAGCTGCGCAGTCACGTTAGCACCGGGCGACGGGCGGCACTAAAAGGGATCCAACATACGATTGCGCTTATGATGTTCGCGTACTCTTCAGCGTCTATGGAAGAACTTGCTGGAGTATGAGTCGAAGTCAACGTTTTAGTGACCATCGCGCAAGGTGGAAAAATACGAGAATGATGAGTGTTTCTGAGTGGCAGTTGGAAATGTAGGGACTTACGATGTTCAGAGCGAGCCCAGTCTTATACAAGACGGACGCGGTGTGGACCTGTCAGCACTGAATGTTCTTAATGGACGAACAATAAACTGTGGACGTCTGGTGTGGAACAAGTTCTGTCAGTGAGTCCACTGTCGTGACGCAACGCGTCCACAAACAAGTTGCTTTATTTGGCACTCCTCTAGTGGCAATCAAGTTACCACATCGGAAATTCCTCGCGACAGGCTCGAGCAAAGGTATAGTTCCACAGTGAACGACAATGTAGCATGTAGAATACTAATGCAGACTTATATGCGCTCAGAACTTGTCGAAACGATGGTTCGCTAACGACATTCAATGGATGAAAAGGAATGTGAACGTCAACCCCCGTTCCAGCAGCAGGGCTACAAAAGGTACGTAGGAAAAAGGACATACAACTATGCAGTCGGCGGATGGGTTAGATACTACATACTACACATGTCAGACGTTCTCAATCTGTGAGTGGGGCTAGGAAGAAAAATCCCATCTGTACTATAAACTGAAGGGCAAAGAATAGAAACGGTAACAACAAACAGAAAGAAATGACGCCAAGGCAATAGGGATGAGTTGACTTTTTTTGTCCGCACAAGATACTTGAAGTTGCGTCTAGCCCAAATGCTGAATGTCAGAAGAGCGACGATGAGACAGGCGGGAAACGTCGTTCACTGATCAAGCGGCAATAGGAACGGTGGACTTCGTTTCGTTCTTTTTCCCAGCTGCTGCCGCTGCTTCGGCGTCTTGAACAGCCTGCTTTGTAGTATTTAGCTCCTTGATCTGCGTTTCCAGTTTCTCCTTCACGTTATCTGTAGTACCCGTGCCCTTATTTTTGGCCTATTAAACGTCATGCTTTGCACACTTCCACCCATGGCATACTACCCGCCTTGGGGTTCGGCACATTTACCAACGGCCCGTTGGTCGATAAACCACGATGGAACGGTGTCGGCAATACGTGGCCCTCCGGGTGTTGGAAAGGACGAGGCACGAGAGATCTGCCGAGTAGACGAGCAGGGGAATCCACCTTCTTATCCCCTTGAGTCGGGACGGGACCAAACAACTTGATGTCATGTACGTGAGCACAGACCGAGCACAGTGCAACATTGACGCGTTGGTCGAAGTCGGGGACTACTACTGCCCATGGCCTTGGCATGCAAGACGAACCAGAATCGGTTCACTGGGAAAATATTACCAGAACGTAGTGGACACGCAGCTGAGTATGCTCGTGGGAGGTTGTCGTCTAACGAGTTTCGATGGACAAGAAGATGGTATGACGAGCAACGATCGTCATCTATATTCATTCTCTGGGTTGCACGCGCTGGCTAGAGATTGCCACGTTGTGAACTTGCGAGAGGGGTGACTTGGACATGTAGTCACTCGCACGATGTGCATATACGCGGGTCAAGTAAAAGGTAAACGTCGAATTATGGAGGGCGAACATGAGCTAAGCAGGAAAGAGGTCCACGGTGTTGTGTATGCATGGCATACCACGGGTGCCCGTCGTCCATCGTCACGTCGATGGGCCGTCTGTTTCGACCACCCGAATGGGGTGAGAAGAGTGTCCCTTGGACGACGCGAAAGAGTTGTTTGAGGACGGAAAAATAAGGGAGGACGTTCTGTGCGTGCGTTCGTGTGCTTGTGCCAAATAGGGTGAGCTCATCCGTCGCCCTCACGGGATACGAGAACGATGAGAGGGGTGAGGGGAGATGGGAAACATCCTAAAACGTGACGTGCAGTTCCATCCCACTCCCACTCTCACTACCACCCTCGTTCTCGCCGGGGGACGTGGGTACGCGTCCTCAGAGCAGCGCGGGAGAACCGCACGTTCCGCCTCCGGAATCCCTCGAGAATCACGACGTCTGCGAGGGAACGGAGGAGGGTTCGCCGCGATGGATTTCGAGTTGGGTGCCGAGGGCGGGGTAGACGAAAAGTGAGTCTACGTGGGAGACGTGAGGAGATGGGAAGGAGGGTGCAATCGCGGAGAAGGAACATGGATGTACGGAGTGTATTGCCAAAAAAACAGCGGCATGATTAGAAGAATCACATCCTATGGGATGTTAGTAAACTACTTCACGAAGGCGATCATTAAAGCATACCAAATATCATGTATGCTGACTTTGAGAGAACTTCAGACCTGCCCTTCTATCCAGAAACTGTCTGGCGTATTGCGATGACCTGGTAAGATCTACATTCGTGTCTGTCTTCAAGTGCTGCAAATATGTCAAAGGTTGAACGAAATGATCTACGAACTGCTGAATTCGCTGTTCCTGCCGAGTGTCCGGAATAGAAAGAGCTGATCCGACATATATCCAAAGGGCCTCGTGAGTGGGGTATTCCTGAACGAGCGAGATGGCATGATCCAGTAGATCTTCCTCGATGATTATCTTTTTCAAGGGTAAATCTCCTCTCTGGAATGTCTCTTGAGAGAGTGTGATGACGGCGTGAATGGCGCTGTAGTCAGATACATGACAGTTGATCCATTGTTTGATCCCTGCAATTTCGTTGCGGAAAATGGGCACGAAGCCCAAGGTATCCACGCCGGTGAGGTAATCCGAGAGAAGGCTCCGCATACATATCAGTCGATGTGTCCACCCGAAATAATTCCGTGGATAAAGTTCGCACGCTCGAGATACCAACACGAGTTCTTGTTGGAGCGCTTCTTGTGATGCGAATTGAAGGCGGGAACAAGAATCTACGTTCGCAGCATCTGAGAGATACAGATTGTATGCGGTGCTAAGGAGCCATCGCCGGTGATACCACAATTCGGCATGTTTGGCGCAGTGCTGTGAGGAAAGGAGTGATGCGGTGAAACGCAGTTCGGCCTGTGGATCGATTAGATGCATCCGAACGAGATGCATCCTCGCGTTGAGAGCTGTCTGGTGAGATGGATTTGCGAGTAAAAGAATGGACGATGAGGCGGTCAGAATACGGAGTGAGGCGTCGAGGTCAGGGTTCTGCTGGACCACCGAGGTCGGCCGCGTTGGTACGCATTTGCGAGCGGACTTGAAGACACCGACGGCATGAAGATAGACCTTGTAAAGGATTTTTTGTGGCACGCCGAGGTTTCCCTCGACGAAAATGAATGGAGCAAAGGATGGTCCCGATTTGATGTCGTCTGGAGTCTGAGTATGCATCCAGATCGAGCCATCGCCGGGAAGGACCTCGATTGTCTGACTGGAAACATATGGTTGACGTGTATGTTCTATACGGGGTCACTCACGGACACTTGGACAGGAGCGACACCAGGAGTTCGTATGCTTCTGATGTTGCAACGGGACCCATCATGGAGGCTCGGGATGTCGTGTGAACGGTTTCATTATGACAGTGTTGCGACTCCGAGACTTGGTCACCAGACTAACTAACTCCGAACTTGAATCTACGATAACTTGGTTCACTCTCTCGACGACTCATCGCATGGGTCCCTTGGTTAAGAAATCGAAACCGTCGACCCCTTCCGAGGTTCCACAGAGCTGCAGATGCGGCAGTATCAAAATTATCCGACATCCCGTGAGTCCGTGACAACAGGATGCCAAACGTACATTCTGGGAGCATTTCTCCGTCATCGACCTGACGAGTTCCGTGCCCACTACCGCTGAATTCAGTATAAGGGTCATGTTAGATCCCGCCATGGCCAGGAGACTCGTGGACATCCTCGTCGCCGTCTATGTATCCAGTGCTATCGTCTATTCCTCATTTTCTCTTCTGATGACCGCAGCGTTGACGACAAAAGGATGGTTGGCTCCTATCTCCGCAGGTACGAAAGATGACCTAGAGTTGCGAAACTTCAAGCACGCCTCGATCTCGTCCAACCTTCCTGAAGAGACATTATACTGGCCAGCCACACCCACGGCCGAGGGCGACCTCGGAAGTAATGGGGTGGCGATGAGGGAATCGCTCTTCCTTTCGAAAGCCTTCTCTGAAAGCATGCAACCCTGCAAGATCGTTCCGTTTTACTACAAAGGTTCAGCGACTTTCGAGGACGACGACATCACCATCACTACTCTCGTCACTTTTAGTCGGTTCAAGGTCTTTGGAGAGCTAGCCAAGCGATATAAAGGTACGAAAAATGTTCTCTTGTGACTGTTGGTTGTACACAAACTGCGCAGGTCCAATATCCGCCGCCGTTCACGTGGTCCCGAGCGATTCGCGTGTTGTCCTTGACGCGTTACACGATCTGTATACGTCCACCCCAGGAATGTCCAGCTTCGTCGATATACACCTCGTTCTCTCCCCGTTCGCTCGCCAACTGAATACTTGGCGCAATGCCGCCCGTCTATTCGCACGTGCGGAATTTGTCATGATGCTGGACGTCGATTTCGCCGTTTGCACCGACTTTCGAGGTCATGTACGCGCCGGACTAGACGGTGAGGTTGGGCGAGCCCTCCGGGAAGGCCACGCGGCCCTGGTGGTTCCAGCTTTTGAATACCTCCATCAACGAGACGGGATCGATCCAGATGTTTTTCCAAGTGACAAAAAGGTTTTTTTTCTGACTCTCGCTGGTATTTCAATGACGAAGAGTACCTTTTAGGCCCTCGTGGAGCTTGTAAAAAGAGGAACAATCAACATGTTTCATAAATCATGGGCTCCGGGACATAATAGTAGTGATTATCCGCGCTTTTATGCTGCATCTCCAGGGCAGGTGTACAAGACTAAGCAGTACCAGCCTGCATACGAGCCCTACGTCATTTTCAAGAAAGAAGGGCCACCATGGTGCGTACTAGAATTCAGTCGTGGCATTCCTGCCTACCATGCCGATCTTGACATTATAGGTGCGACGAACGCTTTGTGGGGTATGGGGGCAACAAGGCCGCTTGTTTGTATGAAATGTATCTCTCCGGGATGTCATTTTTTGTCCTCGCGGACCATTTCTTGGTTCATCAAAGCCATGCATATGAAGAAACCGCACGCAGGCTCGAGGTACGGGGTTCACTTTGTCGTCGGTGACGTTTCGTTTGACGTCCATGTGTTGCTTGAAGCGCAAAAGTAATCGGAAGATCTACCAGGAGTTTAAAGAAGAAATTTGTCTTCGGTGAGCATTATTTGTGTCTACCTGCCTTTGTCGATGAACTCGTTGATCGTTATTTAAAGGTATCTTAGACAGCATCGTGACGCTGGCACGTTGAATACCACTCTGGGACGCAACGTCATTGAGGAATGCAAGACGATCAAGGGGGTCTCCATTCCAGCCGTATACGTACGTCTCTTGGGTCTATATGGGTCGTAATCTCACTCTTATCTAGATCATGGACGGAAAGTCGTAGGTCAAATCCTGTCCATGGTATCTCTTGAGGGTTGACAAATATAATATACTCTGTTATTCGCGTATCGATGTGAGGCTGGCGTGGCCGATGACGAAATTTTTAGTCACCAAAGGATGTTTATAGAGCAATATGCATATCGATAGAGCGAGGCGACTTTCAAATGAATTCATGCTCATCTCTCGCAGACTGCATTTATCGAAACGGGGATCCCACAAAACTAGTTGGGTTCCAAGATGTTTTGGCCGGACTCCAACTCGCCAGGAAAGAACGCATGGTTCGTCCAGCACGGACAGGGATCACATATAATTGTTCCCTGCGGGTTGCAGCCATTCCATTGTAATTAGCTAGATCTAGTACGACAGCGATGATGTTCGATGATCTCGGTGAAGCACATCTAGCTGCTCCAGAGACGCATTTAAAATACTACAGCACTTCCATGTCTTGTACGACCTACCTCACGGTGCAGATCCTTTTTAGCCGACGCATCCTGGACGAACAGTACACACCTGAGCCCTGATCTCGGAGCATTCTCCAGCATTGAACGATCTATAAATATGCCAGTACACCGTATCCTATATGAGGCAAGAGAACGTACTCGAGCGCCACGATCACGTTGGCACGAGGATCTTCTTTCAGTATTTTCATCACCAGTGCGTGGTCAGTTATGTATTCCAGGTCTTGCCACGAAATCTTCAAGGTCAGTCTCTTTTTCTCATTGCTGGGATCGAGCACACAGAACACCGCCGTTCCGAGTCCTTGACCACAAATCGAGCCGGAGGTAAACAGCATCCCCAGATAGTACGCGTGACAGTACATGCGCACTAGCAGAGAGACCATTCGCTCCTCTTTTTCGATAGGAGTTTCGGTAACTTTGCGTCCTTCAATCACTCGTAAGTCGTAGGGTTCATTGTTCATGATGTGGAGCAAAGCGGGGATGTCAAGTGCGTGGAGCTACCGGCAGGTGCAGAGCAGATCTGAGCGAGTCACTTTGCATAGTAGCTTCAAAAGAAGACTCGGAGCAGCGGAGAGTTGGAACTTGACACGACCACCAGTTAAATAGCATGATAGAGACAACTGTGGCGACCAATGTCCGCAAGAAGAATGCTAATATAGGTACTGTACAGCTGTGGGCACTAACGTTACTTGTGCCGAGAAACAAACATGCGGCGCAAGTAGTTCCCCAGCGATGTTTTGACTCGGAGTTGCGAGTGGTAGAGAATGCTGTCAAAACAATAGACCTTATAGTGCGCATCGCGGGGTAGACAGGCTTTTTGAAGTTATTGAGACCAAGGTTCTATGATTCTACTGCGTATGAATGAAATAAATAAAGACATAACACCATTCGTGCTAGCCAGGTACATCCAAGGGGATGATTGTTCCATGCATTTGTATGTATCGTATGTATCACGGTGACAACCATACTTGCTGGTCCTGAGAAATACGAACAGTAATCCAGTTTGCAAGAGACATGACATACAGCAGACAAACTTTGGTTAACCTTGTATCCTCGAACACCGGGTGATTGGCCAAATACTTGCGTCCAAGTTCAGAGTGTTTTTTCAACCAATCATCCAGTATTTTGATGAACTGAGCATGTGAGACTTCGGTGCGTTTTCGTTTTAGTGCTGTATACTTGTTACGGTTTTTCTTTCTTTCATACTTCCCTTGTAACACTTACTACGTTGACATTTCCTAGTACCGTTCAACCGGTACATCTTTTTACTTTCTCACTTGTACAGCTTTGCACTGCTCTTCGCAGCAACGCGTATAGCCTCACTTTTCCTATTCCATCATAGCCATATCTTCTTTCCTTCTTCGTACGCAGTGCCTCTTGGTCTGTGCGCATTCTCTTGTAGTATAAATACCTCGTCAGTTCCCATGTAACTCTAAGCTAGTTCTATGCAATAACAAGCATAGTAACTTGCAAACCGCATTCTCGAGTGAGGTTGATCTCGAGTCTTGCGCGACTTCGCTGTAAAGACATCATCATTAGTCTTCGTGCTACTACTGAGTGCACGCATCTCATCTCCTCTTAG
>JBBPOE010000947.1:0-10772 GCA_038091295.1 Tylopilus felleus | reverse complement strand
TGAGCCAAAAAGCAAGGGCAAAGGCCCAGATCCTCGTAACTGGGGACAGCTAAATATGAACCAGTCTGATCTGTCCGAGGATGTTCAGCGAGCATTGCTAGCTCAATGGAAGGCGACCAAGGTGAGCCAGAAGAAAAAACCGAGCTTGAAAGCTACGGTCGCTGATTATGTCAGCACAGAGGATGAGAACAATCTGACTAGGAATGAATCCTCTAATGTTTGGGTCCCAGTGCATGTGCAGACAGAGGGAGTTGTGCCACTGACTGGTGAATCATCTGGTAAAAAGAAAAAGGAACGGGCTAGGGGCGAGAACCCCACTGAGAAGCTCATCCGTGAAACTTTACAGGCCAGGAACAGCGAGCCGTGTGCTTCTGTGGTGTGCATGATTGAACCGGCACAACAGATAAACCCTGCCAGCTACTTGGGAAAGGTTCTGGAGCAGGTGGGGAAGAAGGCAAAACCTGAGAAGAGAAACCAGCCAGCTCCCAGTGGGGGTGGTGATCCAGGATGTAGTGACCCTTTGGATGACGAAAGCACAAGCACCTTCGATATGAGTACTTTGGACTCATCGGAGTCGAGTACTGATGAGTCTGGTAATGACTCATCAGGCCGGAGGCACCATCATAGGCGATGTGCTAGGAAGTCTAAAAAGAAGCGACATTATAAGAAATCTAAAAAGTCTGGCTATGGGAGGTTGTGGCCGATCCCACCTGAGGATTATGATGGCACTCCCAACGCCCAGGCCTTTAGCCGATTCTTGATTGGTGGATCTGCGTATCTTGAAGCTGGAAAGGTCGGAAAGCGGGACCAAGTCTTCATCCTGTCCCGGTACCTGACTGGGAAAGTGTATGAATTTTACCTGCGTGAGGTATCAGACAAACCGTATCAATGGACAATGGCAGACTTCTTCCGTGAGCTGTTTAACAGGTGTTTCCCAATTGACTTCAGAATCAAGCAAAGGGAAAAATTACGATGCATTTACCAGAATGACCGTACTGTTCGGGAGTTCGTGTCAGAATTGCACGAGCTGTGGAATCTGATTGGAGATGTCAGCAAGTGTGAGCAAGTAATGAAGCTCTGGTTCGGGTTTAACTCCTACCTTCAAGCTGAGCTTTGGAGGGATAAGCTGAACCCGGAAAGTCAACCCTCAAGGAGGTTGTTGCCGCGGCCAAGGTGATTGAGATTGCACATAATGTTGCGCAGCGTGAAGACCGTGATTGTGGCAATCGGAATGAAGCCACCGGCTCATTTAACCAAGGTGATGGTGGCACATGTAGTCGCCGACGCAAGAGACATCGGGCTCCTCCTGATGAGCAGGCACAAAGAACTGATGTGTCTCTGCCTCGGGACCCAACCCATCGTCATGGTGCACGTGTGAAGAACCACGAGGAGCGACCTAGGTATGCCCCACGTCAGCCTGGTCCCTCCAATAGGGAGGGCATGCGGACGAAAGGAAAGACAAGGGCAGATGAACACCCTTGCCTTAGCCAAGACAAACATGATCGGCGAGTGGCAGAGAAACTTTGCTTTGATTGTGGAGGCCCAGGTCATTGGGCAAAGGGCTGCCCCGCCTCATGAACAGTTTGGGGGAATCATGCATCCAAATCCCCGGGACTCAGCTCCTTCAACATAGGGTTTGAAATGACCAAACTCACTCAAGAGCTGGCGCTGTGCTAGAGCAAGGGGAGACCTTTGTCAGCAGCACTCAATGGCAGACTGAGAAGTAAAGGGCAAGACCTTGTGTAGCAAGAGCGAAGATGGGAAATCTTCAAGTGAACAAGACTGGTGGAATCCAGTCGAGTGCACTTGGGGTTTATATACTGTCTAGGAGTTTACACTTGTGTACACTAGATCTACAGATATCCTGTGCGATAGTACATGAGGAGACCATGAGGAGCATAGCCTAGATAAGTGGATCATACCCTATAGGACAAAGGCGAGTCATGAAGAGTCAGCGGGAATACATGAGACGAGCATGAGGCAAGATAGGGGTCATAGAGCGGAGATGAAATACATGAGGCGCCTAGATGCATGGCTGTGCGATATGCATAGTGATGGATCTGACATGAGGTAGACATGAGGCGGACAGCCATGAGGCTGTGCGAGAGTCTAGACCAGGAACAATGTTACGGTTTTTCTTTCCTTCTTCTTACTCTTGTACATTTACTACGTTAACGATTCCTAGTACCGTTCAACCGGTACATCTTTTCCTTTCTTACTTGTATAGCTTCGCACTACTCTTCATAGCCGCGCGTATAGCCTCACCTTTCCTATTCCATCATAGCTATGTTTTCCTTCCTTCTTCGTACACAGTGCCTCTTGGTCTGTGCGCATTCTCTTGTAGTATAAATACCGCGTCAGTCCTCATGTAACTCTAAGCTAGTTCTACGCAATCCAGCATAGTAACTTGCAACCGCTTCATCGAGTGAGGTTGATCTCGATCTTAGCGCGACCTTCACCATAAGACATCACTATTAGTCTTCGTGCTACTATTGAGTGCACGCATCTTGCCTCTTCATAGTCTCCGTACTACTATTCAGAGTGTACGCTTGCTTGTTCTACGCTAACGCGTAACAAACAACACTTAGGATAAGGAGTGTAGTGATCAGTAGTGATCAGTATCGTAGTGAGGTTGGGATTTCGACTCCCAGGTGTGGCAAATATTATAGGGGCGAAATGGAGCGAGCGTAACACTACCCCCTCTCTATGAGTCAGACTCCATATGACCAATATTGTCTGGAGGCCAGTTAAATTGGAATGTAGGGATGGGTTCGTTATCCGGAAATGGATTTCCTGGTTCAGATTCATTTTCCGAAGGGATTTCCATGATTTGAGGAGCTGTTTCCTCGGGTTCTAATGGAATGGTGAGTACTGGCATGTGGAGAGTGAGCCAAGCTGGGGCTTCCTCTCGGAAGTGATCGATGTTAGCCAGTGTGGTAATTATGAAGTCAGGGACAGCCATCCCGCCGGTGTCTAATCAGGTCGGGTTCTGTTGTTGCTGATCCCATTCTTCCACATTCCATCCATCAGGGCCATTGTTTTCCAGATTGAGATTTTCGTCATTGAAGGCAACAATCTCATCCCATCCTGGGGCGTTATTCCAACCTTGAATGGTATCTAGTTCCTCATTTTCTGCTTGTTCGTCCTCCTCCCATTTCTTGTCCCAAGACGTCCAATGTCTAGTGGGTTCGATTTTGAATGTGAAAAGAGGGGATTCTGTTTTTATCCAGAGCGTCCATCTAAGGAATACTCCAGTTTTTAGGTAGCAGGCGATGAGTGACCAGATGGCAAATAGGAGTGACATCATAAATATGAAGAGGAGCGTGTTCGTCCATAGTGATAGGATGATAGGCATCGCAGGGGAGCAAATGATTCCATAGGAGATGAGACCATATAGGACAAGCATGGAGTAATGGGCGAAGTCGGAGATCATTGTCGATTATAAGCATGTTGTGGGAGCAAGGCTCAACCGAGTATTCAGAGAGTTGATCGTGGATAGGATGATCTTTCCGGGACCGGATGAGTAAATGCGTTTTTGCCCTGGCGCACCCCAGGGTTTAATCGACATCAAGCTGATCAAAAGGTAGGCGGGTTTGATCAATCTCTGGTACTGGTTTGCCACAATAGGCGAATAGGGAGTAAAAGTCGGCTTGCGACATATTAAGTGATCGAGGGGAGTTAGGTTTAGATCGGTGAAAGTCTTTGATTGCGTCTAATGCGTTGGAGAGGTTGCTTTTCGGTTCCCAAATGCGATCTTCTTCGGAGTAACCTTTCCAGTGGACTAGATACTCTAGACAGCGTCCTTTCTATCATGAGTCTATGATGGATTCTACTTCAAACTCTATTTCTCTATCCTCTGTGACTTGCACAGGGCCGGGTTTGAATGTAGGTTGGCCTTCAAGTTTCTTGTATGGCTTAACCCGTGAGATGTTCACTACTGGGTGAATCTTCATTGATCTCGGAAGTCGCAGTTCAAGTGCGTTATCTCCGATGCGCTTGGTGATGTCATAGGGTCCAAGCCATCGTTCCGTGAGCTTCTTTGATGCTCGGGTAAGTTTAAGGTTCTCAGTGGAGAGCCAAATGTTGTCACCAATTTCGTAATCTGGTGCCTTAGATCTATGTTTGTCTACTTGACGTTTCATATGTTCTTTTGATTTTTCTATGTTTTCTTTCGTCTGTTCCAAAGTTTCTTCCATTTGCGTTGTCAACTCCTCCGCTGCTGATGTCTTTGTAGCTCTTTGTTCAAAGCCCATTTTTGGCTGATATGATCGTGTAACTTTGAACGGTGCTTTCTCCGTACTGAGTTGTTTCTTCGTGTTGTAGGAGAATTGCGCGAGGGGTAACCAACTAACCCATTCATCCTGCTTTTCTGAGGTAAATATGCGGAGGTATTGTTGCAGATCTCAATTGATCCATTTTGTTTGTCCGTCTGTCTGGGGGTGATACACAGTAGACAGCCGGGATTGGATACCTAATCTCTTACAAATGTCCTTCATCACTTGCGATGCGAATTGTGGGCCTCTGTCTGACACAATTCCAGTAGGCAGTCCGTGAGGTTTCCATACATAGCATAAGTATAGCTTTGCGGTGTCAAGGGCGGACATTGTCTTGGTGCAAGGGATGAATTCAACTTCTTTTGAGAATCGATCGACTACCACTAAGATGCTGTCAAATCCTTCAGAGGGTGGGAGATCCATGATGAAGCCAGCGGATATCTCCTTCCAAGGACCTGGTGGAGTGTCGAGCGGTTTCAACTTTCCAGGCGGAGCTTGGTTAAAACCTTTGAAGCGTGCGCAGCGATCACATCTAGATACATAGTCCTTGACTAGTGTTGACATTCCTGGCCAAGTATAGCTGCATTGCATTAGTTCAAGGGTTTTCTCCGTTCCGGGATGTCCAGGAATAGGGGTGTCATGATGTAGACGTACTATTTCCATCTGGAGATCTCGGTCTTCGGGTACATACATCTTTCCTGATTTGGTGAAGAGAAGTCCATCTCGATCTTCACAGATCCCGTGTTTCTTACATAATGTGATGACATCTGATTCTCGGATTCGGACCGTGGCATCTCGGATTCATTGTCTGATGTCATCAGCATCGGTAGCAATGTGAAGAGTGGTAGAGGCGATCTGTTCTGGGGGAATGACGAGAATCATTTTGTTATTGTCCTGAATTCCTACAGCATGATCTTCTCGGCGAGATAGGGCATCAGGTTTACCCATCTGGGCTCCGGCCTTGTGTACCCATTTGAAATTGAATCAGGATAGGTACTGTGCCCATCGAGCTTGTCAGCGATTTAGATCTTGTCATTTCATGAACCACTGGAGGTTCGCGTGATCATTCCATACTTCGAATTGGAGATCGGCACCTTCTAGATAGTGTCTCCATTCTTCCAGACTTCGGATCACACTCAGCATCTCTTTGTCAGCAATAGGGTAGTTGTGTTCTTCGGGGGACATAGAGTGTGATGAGTAGGCGATGGGGTGCCATTTGTCATCCTTCAGAATGGACAGGACTGCGCCGGTTGCGAAGTCCGAAGCATCTGTTTCCAGGCGGAATTGCTTGTCAATATCCGGGAATGCGAGGATAGGGGCAGTGGTGAATCGTTGTTTTAGTGTGTCAAATGCTGTTTGCTGTGAGTCTTTCCATTTGAAGGGTTGATCTTTTTTTGTTAGATCATTCAGAGGGTGAGCCACTTGGGCGTAGTCCTTGATAAACCTTTGATAGAAATTAGCTAATCCTAAGAAGCTTCATACACCACGAACAGTTTTCGGAATAGGCCATTCTAGGATAGCTTGAACCTTGTCATCGTTCATCTTGATTCCTTCGGCAGAGACGGTCATACCTAGGAATTCGACTTCCTTGACTTGGAAGGAGCATTTCTTGGGTTTGACAAAGAGGTCATGTTCTTCAAGTCATCAAAGGACTTCAAGTACAATTCTGTCGTGTTCTTCCTGATTGTCAGTTTTGGTGAAGATGAGTAGGTCATCGATATAGACCACCATGACATCTTCCATATCGGCGAAGATCTCATTCATCATCGCTTGGAAGGTGGCGGGTGAGTTGCATAGTCCAAAGTACATCACCAGGGGTTCAAAGGAACCTCGGTGACAGGTGAAAGCGGCTTTCCATTCGTCGCCATCCTTAATCCTGACATTGTTGTATCCCCATCAGAGATCCATCTTAGTGAACAATTTAGCTCCTTGCAGTTTTTCGGACAGCTGCTGGATTAGAGGGAGCGGGTAATTATTCTTGACTGTGTGTTCATTAAGATAGTGATAGTCCTGTACCATCCGCTTCTTTCCACCCTTTTTAGGGACGAAGAATACGGGAGAGGTCTGGGGGGATTTAGACGGTCTGATGTATCCTTTCTTGGTCTGATCGTCTATGAAGTCGGATACTTCCTTCTGTTCCTGTGGTGACAGAGGAATTAGTCTTCCTTTCTTAGGTATAAAGGTATCTTTCATGTTGATAGCGTGATCCCATGGTTTGTGGATAGGCATGCATTCAGACTCTTTCTTCGAGAAAACTTTGAGGTATTTGTGATAGGCCTTCGGAACTAGGTCTTCGGGTTTTGGATCGGGTTTTGGGTTTTCCGATCGTTCTTGTTCCTTCTTGATTGCATGGATGGTCCTAAGGCCATTCTGTTCGATCGTGTCAATGGATTGCTCAAAGGGAGACTTGCCTTGCAAGGTCTTGCAAGTCCATGGACAGCGAGTCATTTTGACTTGACTGGTTTCCCAGTCGATGTCCGGATTGTGGTGTTTCAACCACGTATATCCAAGGATCATTTGGTGTCGGCCGAGATTGGTTATCTCGGCTATTACCTTTTCTCGGTGACCCTGGAAATCAATGACTATCTCAGCATAGTGAATAATGTCACCAGCCGAGTTATGTGTTCCATCCACGTTGTATACCGGTATGGGGTTTGATAATGGAAGTAGTGGTATCTTCCTGATCTGGGCCCATTTCCGATCAATGAATACGGTATTAGCTCCGCTATCAAGGAGAGCTTCTATTCTGCTGAAGCAACGGTTTGGCCTAACAGGTGCTATGTTGAGTTTCAATACTATGTCTCTATGCGTGCTGCAGTTCAGTATGCGTCTTGGTGATTCTGGGGTTTCAATAGGGGTGTAAACAGAATTAAGCGCTGGCTTCGAGTCCTAGCCGAGCTCCAAACCAGTCAAAGACCCCGTTTGACTATAATTTAGAGATGATGTTGTATGTACAAATCGATAGTCACTTTGATCACCCAGATCGATCAAAGTGCCTTGGCTTTTCCCTTGTCTTCGACATTGTGCATGTCGTAGAAAAAGGCCTTGGCTTCATCAAAGCTCATTCCTTGAATGGTGCAGGATCCCTGATCCCAAGACGAGGCGGGTTTTTTGGTGGTTGTTCAGATTCTAGATCCTTTGGAGTATCTCGGTTTGTGTCCTCCTCTAGACCAGTTGCACTCGGCACATCTGGTCAAGGGAGTCTTGCATTCTTTAGCCATATGACCCAGTTTTCCGCAATTGAAACAAGAGAGTGGTTTCTTGTTGCGATTAGGGGTCTTGGCTCTAGCTTTGCCTTTAGTGAAAGCATCGATCTCTGCTTCGCTTTCTTCGTCTTCAAAGGCGTCAAGGGCGCTGATGTCCATGGCATCAGGGTCTTGGGTTCTGGAGGACGATTTGGTGATTCCGAGGAATCGGGTTAACTGTCTCTTTTGTCCGATGGTCCGGACTTTCTCTAGATAGATAGCCGGATCAGTAGGGCGCGTGTCTTCTTCAATGATCTTCCGAATGATGGATGGATCAATGTTCTGCTCGATGATGTCGACTAGTTGACCTTGGTCGAGTTGAGCGGATTGACTATAGGTTTGGAACTTGATGATCCATTCATCAATCGGTGTTCAGCCTTGTTTGAGCTCTCTGAGCTTCTTTCGTGCCCAGTCCTTTTGGTTGGCTGGTCGGAATAGTTCTTCTAGCTCTCGACAGAGTTGAGCCCATGTGTAGGCACCTCCTGTGTTCAGGATTTTGAGACGAGTTCTAGCAAAGCTTCCTGCTTTGGGTCCAGCTAGTCGTGATAGTACTGCGCAGACTGGTTTATCGGTGTTGGAGGGCATGGCGAGATGATTCTCAGCTTGCCAAGCTTTGACTTTAGCCCACCATTCTTCAAACTTGGCCATGGATCCGTCAAATGGTCCTGGATCTGCAAGTAGTTTAGAGATTTTCGCTGTTTGTGCGGTAGCGGTGGCAGTAGCAGCTGCTTGTGCCTGTACTGTGTGGAGCTGATTAGCCATATTGTCAAGAGAAGTTAACATGTTAGCGAAAGTGGCATTCAATGCTGCTGATCCTTGTACCCAATCTTGCCCGGCAAGGGTGAGGGCGTTAGCAATATCCTGTTGGAGCTGTGCGCGAGACATGATTCCTTACTTGATGGATTTCTTGAGTTTACGAGCTTGTTTCAATAGCTTTCCGTAAGCGGACTTAGAGGGATAGGGATTACTAGATGATTTGCGCTTGGCAATAGAGTTTATGCTTTTCTGGAATCTTTCCTTATCGGTTTTAGACAATCTCCGATGTTTGTTTACAGTATCCAGATCTATTCGACGTCGGCTAGATTGGCGTCAGGGGTTCGATATCCAGAAGCAACTTCCAATGAGTTTCCGGACTGCCCTTCGGTTTCTTGTCCGGGACCTAGAAAGTCTCTCGGGTTGTATCGGTAACGAAAACCTGGGTTAGGGGTCCTTGGGCGTTCAGGTAGGGCATCTCTGTGAATGCGGATTTCTTCTGGGATAGGAAGTACGGGGAGCGGAAGTCTTTTGAACACTATTCTAGGAGCGGCTTGGTTAGTGGGGTTAGCAGCTGGTGGTTCAGGTGCTACGTATGCCGGTGGTGGGATATTTTCTTGGTTTTCTAGATTTTCAAGTTCTCTCTCGATTTCTGATTGGACCGCCTGATTCCTTCTATATTCCTCCACTAGTTCTCTACGTACGAACTTTACAGAAACCTTGCTACTGGCGGTAACGTGCAGGCTTCCTAAGGTGTTCTGATCTACATAAAGGAGGACACTGGTAACCAAAGCGATTAGGTACGCCTCTGTGCCTATGAGGGATAGGAGGAGGGGAAGGAGAATGAGAAGGGGAAGAGGCGGAGGATGAAGATGGTAGTTCTGATGAGATCCTTCTCCTCTTCAATACGTTTCTCTCCCGTGAATCCGAGCAACGGTGTCGATCTCCTTGCTGCTCCATGCCCAAGTCAATTCCCTCTCAAATAAGGTTCTCGACCTCGTTTGGGATGAATGCTCTATATGGATCGTGAGTGATCCTGACCAGACTTGAAGTGAGGGGAGTGGAGAATCCAGACCTGAAGATTTCTTGTTCTAGAAGGCGGCGTTGGACGTATGTCCAGTCAACGGGTTCCTCGAGTGGCGAGGGCGAGCGGAGTTGTTCAGGGTAAAAGTTCCTGAAGTCTTGATGGACCT
Source organism: Tylopilus felleus (assembly GCA_038091295.1). Classification (NCBI taxonomy): domain Eukaryota; kingdom Fungi; phylum Basidiomycota; class Agaricomycetes; order Boletales; family Boletaceae; genus Tylopilus; species Tylopilus felleus. Next base: position 1,307 of record JBBPOE010000947.1, on the reverse strand, counting down.
GTTCAAGATCCGGTACATGATATCTGGGATCTTCAAGATCTACCAGAGGGAAGCGGGGCGAGATGGGGAGTGGCTCCTGCCAAACCTGAGGTGGGAGTGTGGGTTCTAGTGGTGGTGGAGCGTATCTGACGTCTCCTTCTTCAAACTCCCAGCCTTGGAAGTATTCTATGTGGCACTGGTCAACTGGAGTGTCGAAGCGGGGAACAGGTGGTAGACGTGGTGACTCGGACCTATAGGAGGCTAGTTCCTCGGGTTCTTCGAACTGTTCAAAGAAGGTGTCGGCGTCGTCAGAAAAGTCTGGCCAGAGGTAATCCTCGACGTGAGGGAATGGTGGTACCTGTGGGTATATGAGGTCTAGGGAGCCCTGGACTAGGGTGGGCGATAAGAGGACGGATTCCTCTTCCTTCTTGATGACGAGGGAAAGGTAAAACAGCTCCTCCTCTTGCTTGATCTTGGGTTCTGGTGAGGTGAATAGAGGGCCTCCTAGGATGCGATCAATGGGTGCCTGGTAAGTGTAGTCAATAACCTTGACTAGAGGTGGGCGATCTCGTTTCCATACCGCAAACTCAAAAGCGGCGGAAAGGCTGATCCCGATTTGTACGACACTACCAAACAGGGTTAGTGCGACCATTCAGTCAATGAGACAGCGAGACGGTTTCTCACTGGCAAAGATAAAGGTGTGGGGGCGATGCAAGATAGGGCGGATGTGAGAGGTGTGCTAGACCTTCCGCGGTATCAGTAATGAAAGTCTTGTCCAAGTGAAACGACCAAACTCACTCAAGAGCTGGTGCTGTGCTAGAGCAAGGGGAGACCTTCGTCAGCGGCACTCAATGGCAGACTGAGAAGTAAAGGGCAAGACCTTGTGTGGCAAGAGCGAAGATGGGAAATCTTCAAGTGAACAAGACTGGGAAAATCCAGTTGAGTGCGCTTGGGGTTTATATACTGTCTAGGGGTTTACACTTGTGTATACTAGATCCACAGATATCCTGTGCAATAGTACATGAGGAGACCATGAGGAGCATAGCCTAGATAAGTGGATCATACCCTATAGGACGAAGGCGAGTCATGAAGAGTCAGCGGGAATACATGAGACGAGCATGAGGCAAGATAGGGGTCATAGAGCGGAGATGAAATACATGAGGCGCCTAGATGCATGGCTGTGCGATATGCATGGTGATGGATCTGACATGAGGTAGACATGAGGCGGACAGCCATGAGGCGGACAGCCATGAGGCGGACAGCCATGAGGCGGACAGCCATGAGGCGGACAGCCATGAGGCGGACAGCCATGAGGCGGACAGCCATGA